>KN497954.1:8423-36332 GCA_000787155.1 Scartelaos histophorus | reverse complement strand
AAGCAATATCATCTCCATGGAGACGAGGAGGCAGTGGACGTGCCTGTAAGGGAAGTTACTAAGTGCATCTTTACCTTTATACGTACATTTCACTGACTAAAATTGCAAATGGCTGGTTTGCTCAACGTTGCTATCATTTTGATCATGCATCTGTCAAGTTTCTTTTCTGTTTTCTTGCGATGGGGAAACTCCACCAGAGCTACATCATTTATAATGCAACATTTACACACAAAAAGGGGCTTTTTATCCAATACAGGCCCCGTCCCCAGAAGTGAACAGCAACATTTCTTGAGAATTATCGCTGACTTACTCTTACACTCATTTTAAATCGCTTTATTTGCAATTGTGTTTGTTGAATATGCAATTGTGGTGTTTTCAAAAAGCCTAAAAGCGCTATAGACTACCTTATTTTGAATGTGAAAAACAGAATTGGTTCATTTAAAACAGTTTGCGGTGTGGTCTAAAGTTATTCCACACCTTTTGCATTTCAAGCCATTCACTGCAATGTGCAATTTAAGCACTTTCACGACTTTCAGAGTCCCGATCTACGTTTTGCCATCACGGTAATGCTAATAAATATGATGTCAGCAGTGTACTTCCTCATTCTCAGAGGATAAATCACTTTAAAGTTATACACAGGTAGCACACGGCGGCCTCATTTTTATCTTAAGAGTTGTTTATATTCTTATTTATTAATTGACCAAGAGGCAGCAAAAACACAACCTAAAAGAGCAAAAGCAAAATTCACTCAAACAATCATAACGTGAGACAGTGAAACTTTTGCAGATTAAAGATATAAAAGCGTTTAACACTATTTCTGACACATTTCCTACAGTTTTTGGCAGCTTAACAGTCAGCACTTTCACTTCACTTTCGCTTTCACGTGCATGAACTTTAACATGACCCAGGGCTTCTCAAACTACAATTTTCACTGAGAACTAAGTGACAGTAAACGATAATTAAATGTGATTAAAAGTGATTTAAATGTGTTTGAAAGCTCAGGGTTAATCAGCTAAGTAACTAATGACCACCAACACCTATAATATTTAATAAAATCTGATTCTAAAACGTTATAAACCATGAAGTTATTAAAACATTTGAGTAAATATTGCATTTTAAATAGTAAATCTTGCGTTTTAAATAGTAAATCTTGCATTTTAAATAGTAAATCTTGCGTTTTAAACTGAATTTTTGACGTAAAACAACAGCATTATGGATATTAGTTAGCATGTACCTGTGAACTGGAACTATTAATATTTGACATTTTAAAAAGTCAAGAAAAAATGAGTCTAAATGGGGCTTAAAGTTGCTTGCATATGCTAGTATTTTTCCTCTTTTCTGCTTGTTCTGACGCAGATAACAGACATTCTAAAATGCCAATAACATTTTAATCCAACGCGCGGAAAGAATTCTTACGCATACGTATTTTCCATTCTCTTTTGAAATCAGCTTCTTTGGCGAATTCTTGCACAATAGGTTCGCTTTGATCGCTAATGAAATCTTCAGTCTGTTGTAGTCTATATAGTACGGTGTGGAGCAGAATCGGTGGACACACACATCCACGGCGCCATCTCTTCATTCACATTTCCATTTGTGTAGCAGCAGGAGTCTCAGGACATCAGTGCACAGTGGGGGGGCTACAGGAAACTACCTTCTAGGCACCAAGAAATAAGAAATATTCAATCTGCACGACCGCTCGAAGGTTTGGACACACCCTCCCGCTCATTTTATTTCCTTTCTTTATGTTCACTACTTTTTATATACATCCTCGAAACATCAATCCAATGATGCAAGTTATATAGAATTGTGTAGTAAAGAAAAATCTCAATTTTTATTTTTTTTTTACATTTTTATATTCAAATCCTCAGAGTATTCACCTTTTGCTTCGTTAACGCCGCTGCAAACCCGAAAAATCGTGCAGGGCCTTTACCGACATACTCCGAAAAATTAAAGGCAGCGCTACACTGTTACCATGGAGACAAGCGGTGGCGTACAGTCCTCCGTAAAAGTTGCATAGCGCGGCTTTAATGGAAGAGCAATAAAACATTCTGTCTCTTTGAACGCAGGAGCTCATCGCTTGCCAAACACAACTCATCGTGAATACAAATGAATCCCTCTCTTTTTTCCAGCGCTCGGGTAAATATCAAAGCTCCAGTCGCGTCAATAGTTCCGTCTTAACACGCACTTTTCTCCCTTTTGTTTTGACCGAGCGAGGCAGTGTCTTAAAAGCACCGAATACTCCAGAAGGAATAGTTGCTAAGTAATAAAAGCCGGGCCAATGCAATTAACCTGCTCATATGTTTAAATGGCGCACAGGCCAAGATACAAAACAAGATAATCTGTCCCAAGCTGCGAAGAGCTACACTACTATTTATTCGAATCACTTTTACAGTTTTGCGTTTGCCAATTTGCAGGTGCCATCTTGGATCTTAACAGGTTGAGAAACTATGTGCTGATTACCTATGCAAATGAGCCGAGAGGCTGTAATAAGGCTGTCAACAGGAAATAAAGCTGTAGAAGAAGAATTACCCGCTGGGCCAAACAGCAGCAGATTAAAAACAAGTTAGAGACAACAGGAGGGCAGCTATTTGGAACAATTGTACCATATAAAGTACTATATTCATATATTTCTGTGTCACGTGTGGAGTATGTGAATTGACAAAGAAGCATTTTTAGCAAATGAAAATGCAAAAGTACATGTAGAACTATAAATATGATTAGGGATGCACCAAATTTTCGGCCAACAAACGTATTATATTACGACGAATATTGCAAAAAAACCCTACATTTCGGCCCCAATTTCCACCGAAAGCCATCCAAATGTCCAAATCAAGGATCTAGGCTTTATGGATACTTTGGAAATCAGCTCAAAAGACCCCTGAATTGTTCCCTTTATGAGACTAAGTTAATCTCTAAACATAGAAATGACGCACTCGCTCTCCGTTGCAGCGTGAAGCCCTCGAAACTCTGGTAAGTAAATACGCAGCCAAACTGATAATATGAACCAAAACTCTGCCAGAATCCTCCTACTCGTCGTTGGTTATTTATTTAGCAAAACAAAGAGGACGTCCTTTGTGCGCTGCCTTTAATATACAGAGGGGTAAGCCAAGAAAACAAAAGTGAAACTTAAGCGCATGAGTCCTCACGAGGATCAGCTGTGCTCTGGTTTATTTGCACATTTGTGTAGAATTATAATGAAACATCATATAGTAGCTCACTCTGTTTTAATATATGAATTAACAGGGTTATAAAGTAATTCAACATCGACTTGGGTTGGGAAGGTTTGGTACTTTTAAAATAAGGGTCCCCATAAAAAAAAGTTTTGGAAACACTGATCTAAAGCCATGTGCTCCGTTAATAAGAAGTTGTGGGTTTATTCTTTAATGCATTTAAGATTTTTGGAATTGTTGTTTTGTCCAAAGGCCTGGCCTAATATGAATTTAAAAACTTACTGGTATAGTACTGGAAAGACTACTGGAATATTTAAAGAATATTAAATACATTTACGTTCTTTAAAAACAGGCTATGTATCCAAAAATAGTGAAAAACTTAACCACATTTGATATTCAGTTCCGGCATACAGACAAGTGTTAAATTTTTATTCGATTTCAGTTTCGGCCACAAGTTTTCATGTCGTGCATCTCTAAATACGACACCTGAATGCAAGTAGGCTGGTTAATCATACACATGTTAAAGATAAATTTTTAACATGTGTATGATTTTATCCGTCACATATGTGACGGATAAAAATACACTCTGCATAATATGAAAGTACAAAAATAATCAGTATTTACAATTTACAATTTAATAGTCCTTCCATCCCAAGTCTTCACCGCAATTATTTTATAAGCACATTTCAAGTTTTACACTACCGCCATTTTGGTATTTGTGATTAAAAGCTATAAAATCAGATACAAGAAATACAAATGCAAAGGTTCTAAGGGGTATTTCAGAGCCATGTTTGGTCCAAAATGAGTTAAGAGGGGGTTTTTCAGGCCTCCTTTATCAAGTGAATAAATATTGTGAAAAATATTGAGCTCAAAAGTCCTTATTTGGCAGCTTTTGTTCTCTGCCTTTGTATCATGTGCCAAAAATAAGGAGTTGTGGCAGAGGGAGTCGGCTGTAACAGGAGCCACGCAAAGGCAAAAGGCATGACTCCTTGTTTTTGGCACATGATACAAAAGCAGAGTAGAGTCGCTGCCAAATAAGGGTCAAAGGTCAATTTCAAGCTCAATATTTTTCGCATACAAATGTTTCTTCATTATAGCGACGACTTGTCAAATTTTGCGAGCCTGACTATTATACTTCCGTCTGGACAAAGCAGAAACTTCGAAGTCATTTTTCTCAGTTTCACCCTCTGTCGAGTTAAGTTTCGCCTTTGTAGATCAGTATGGCCGACGCCGATACCGATTCTTTGCCGATATGTGCAGCTTGTTTGCGTTATTTTATTTTCCTCTATTAAATTGACCACAAACCTATAAGGGAGCTGAGTAGTCATGTTTTGTGCAGTGATCTCTTCGCACTAAAGTGTTCAAATCAAGTTTTATGTGTCTCTTTAGGCTGCAAAACTAAATATCGGACGGTACTGGAGGTTTAAAGGAGGCCGTGACCTTACATTTATTAAAGTGCATGTGGTTTTATGGCTCGAAAATACCTAGGAAAAACAAGCATTGTGAGTGTGACCTGTAACTCTGTCTGGTTCGGTTCACATTTGCTAAAAAGTGAAAAATACTGGCCTGATATATGTATGTATATAGTCCACATGCATCAGTCCTCCATGATTCAAATACTTCTATATCACAGTATGGACTTTGAGAAACTATAGGAGGCCGTGGGACTGTATGTTTGTTTCTTTTTTTAAATTCTTTTTTTATGCAGTGACTTGAAATGAAAAATAATACACAGTCTGGCCTTCGCTGTTGTTATGAGTGTGTACTGTGAGTGGGTGAGCCTCTGTGAAGCCATTTCTGCTCAACTCAAATCAAAACCCCAAGATATTATGAACCGTGACAGGTGGAGAAAGAAGTGATTATGTAAAAATGTACAGTTTTGAGTTATTAGCTACGGCAACAGTCCTAATTTCTGATTATTCTGAGATGTAAAGTGCATGTGACAGTTAAGAGTATTACACCCCCGCACGAGCTTTGAGGTCTGAGGTCCAGCTTCAGCTTGTGGTGCCTAAAACGAGGCTTAAATCCAGGAGGACGGGACCTTCTCTGTGGTCGGCCCTAAACTCTGGAACACTCTGCCCCTCCATGTCCGAACAGCCCCCACAGTCGAGTGTTTTAAGTCTCTTTTTAAACCCACTTTTAGTGTTTTAAGTCTCTTTTTAAGACCCACTTTTATTCTTTGGCTTTTAACACTGCGTGAGTTGTGTGGTCCTCTGTGTCTTTTATTTATTTATTTTTTATGTATTTTATGGGTTTTTATTTATTTCTTGCTATCTTATGGCTTTGCTCTTATTTGATTTTACTGGTTTATTGTTTTAGGACTAATATGTTTTAATCTGTGTTTAATTTATTATTATATTATTATTGTTGCTTTTAGTCTGTATTTGTGCAGCACTTTGGAAACTGTTTGTTTATGAAATGTGCAATAGAAATAAAGTGGATTGGATTGGATATTTTAGACCTGAAATATAGTTCAAATAAGTATATTCAAGATCATATTTTTCAATCTTTTTTTTTTTGTTTTGTGATTTTGGTAAGTTATATGTGGTTATAATTTTACGCCCTGGCAGCAGATATGACGTACAGAGATAGAGATATGTTACCTAGCAACAAAAACAAAAGCAATGCTTAAAATGCCAGAAAAATGCAGTAAATTGTCCCTGCATTTTGAATTAAATTGATGACATAGGTATTTTACAACTTTTTGTTTTATACTTTTCTTCTCAAACCACTTCATTGATGTAAAATTAAGATGAATATTTAACTCTCAGTCTCCTCAGTAAATATTCCATTCATTTTTCCCATAGACTTTTCTAAAAATGTAAAAGTTAAGGCCAAAAATGCAGTTGAAAAATGTAAGATTCTGCAAAATGTTTGAATAACTTTACAAAGTTTCAAAAACACATTTGAAATAAAAATCAAACATGTTAAACATTCTCTGCAAAGCAAAAACATAAAAAGAGGAAAAAGCCAGACCTCCTCCTGAGAAGTTACATAGTGCATTTTTAAGTATTACTGCTTGAAATGACTATACACGCAGCACTTAGTTTTTGCATAGGAGAATGACGCAGTAGTGAAACCCCAAACCTCTGTTGTGGTCAGTGTTCTATCTGACAGTTGTAAGTTCAAAGTAGATGCAGCCCTCAAGTTAAAATCAAGATTAAATCAAGAGGCCGTAGCTGCAAACTGCATGTACTTCTTCCTTTACGTCGGGCCTCTGGGAGTTGAACTGTTCATTTTCTATAAAACAAAATGATTTATGGTTGCGCAAATGGCTTCCCTCAGTCAAGTCGAGCCAATCACCGGCACAGTCAGGAGCGAAAAATACGTGTGTTCAGAAATCAAATAAGCTCCTTGAGTCTGCCGGGGGGTACAGCTTTTTACCTTGCTTTTGAAAATTGCACTTATTCGATTAACATGTTTGCTTTCATCATAAAATTCATTTCTTTTAAGTCTGTCGCTGTGTTCTTGTGTACCGCGCATAGTAAAATATCGCCTGAGCGGATTGGGTTTTCTGGCGTTGGTGCGTTAGCTTAGCGGCCCCTCTACCTCGGGGGAATTGTTCCATTTAAAGGTTCTACATTATGCAAAAAATTGACTCTTGTGAGCTTTAAGCCATGTTAGAATTGTGCTACTTTATCAAAAACATACCTGGAGTTATGTTTTGTTTCATTCACACCCTTTATTATTAATCTATTTGCATCTCCAAGGCTCAAAATGCTCCGTTCCAAGTTGTCATGAAGCGGTAGTTTTTAAGTTAACTTCAACCTTTTAGCTTTTGTGGAGTAGAGATGCTCAATTCCAGGGATGAAAGGAGCAAAATGATTCTAGTGAAGGTGGAACAGAGTGTTTTTTGGGGGTTTTTTTTGGTTTGAATGAAGAACTCATCCTAATTATGCAGGGTTTGGGTGTTAAACAGTGAAACAAAACACAACTCCAAGCATGTTTCAATGAAGAAACTACATTATCTCTTATTCTGCTGGCCGCTTTTTAACCTGGAACCAAAAAACGTGAGCATATTCCCCCGATTTTAGCATCCTTGCACAGCTTCCAGTTCGTTTTAGAGTCGATTTTAAGATTTTATTGTTTGTTTTTAAAGCTTTAAATGGACTGGCCCCACGATACGTCTCGAACCTCATCCAAATTTACTGTTTGTGCCCTAAGGCAGCGGGCCCCAACCCTTTTTGCTTTTTTGGTTTAATGTCAGACAATATTTTCAGGGACCGGCGTTTAAGGTGTGGCGGATAAATACAACAAAATAATATGATATGAGCTGCATTCCAAGTGGTGAAGCAGTTTTGAGGGCTTCATTGCCTCATTCGAGAGCCGGTCGCCGCATATTATGCAGAGCGGGCTCGGTGCAGTGGGAATCTCCTGTTGGGATAAATCCCTATTTTAAGTAGGACTCCTGATATTGTCTATTAAATGTAGCTTTTTTTTTCTTGGAAGTCGTAGGCTCCTCTTCTGTCTCCTGGCTGGGCCTTTTTCCCTTTGCAAAGAAACTTTCCAAAGACGTTTGTTTTTTACTCATTTTGCTGCACCTGGGTTTCATTTTAGCGAGAGGAGAGCCTGGACCTGCGTCAAGAGTGACATAGACGGATGTAACAGAGAATCGGGTCATTTTTCAAAATAAAATATCTTTCAGATTCCGAAATAAATAAAACGGAAGTAATGTAAGTTATTTATTCTTTCTGTGTGGCCCGGTACCAAATGACCAGCCCCCCATGTGTGTTTTAAGTCTCATTTTAAAAACCACCGCTGTGTAAGTTGTGTGGTCCTCTGTGTCTTTTCTTTACTTTATTTCTTTTTTTACTTAGTTACTGCTGTTATGATTTTATGGTTTTGCTTTTATCTGATTTTACTAGTTTTATATTTTGTAGCTGGTATGACCACATTTTAGCAATTTACCTTTTTGGTGTCGTTATTTTTGGAAACTGCTTTGCTATATAAATAAAGTGGATTTAGATTATAGCATAAATCAGAAAATGGCGTAACATTGGCCCTTTAAAACTGCGCGTAGCTTCTCCTGCATCCCTTTGAGACTTGTATAAATACTGCAGCGCATACACTTCAAAGTACAATGTATTATACGTAAGCCAAAGTCTTCCTTTGTGCTTTTCCATTGGGACGCTTTAATTGCGTACTTTATCACTTATGGTAATTAAAACGCATGTGATTTTGTTGTGAGCAAAAACACTGAAACGCACAAGGTAACCACTCCTCCCCCATTAACACCTGCTGGAGGTTTTCACGAGGAAATACACCAGGGAGTAAGACAGACACAGAGAGGGCAAAGGTGGGAGAATAATAAGGCTTAAACGTAACTATATCACCCAAAATTGACTCTAGTGCGTGTTAAGCCGTGTGGGAAGGTTGTTACCGCATCGAAAACTGACTTGGAGTTGTGTTTTGTTTCATTCACACATACTTTTTGTGTTAAACATGTGAAAATGAGACAAAACACGACTTCACGTAGGTTTGTGATGAGGAAACAACATTATAACATGATCAGAAATAGTTTAATAGTTTAATCTAATGGTGAGCAGAATATTTTAGGGCTGAATGATTTTGAAAAGTATTAAAATATCGAATTGTGACTTTTCTAACACTGAACAGAATCCTATTATTTTCACAGTCACAAAGTTCATATTTTAAAGTTCATATTTAGTCACATTCCCAAATGTGTTTTGCACAGATTGAACTGACTGAACTGGTTGGATATTTCTTCAGTCATTATTATCACATATAGATCATTGTTGTTTTGGACAGATTTACTATTATCCAGTCCACTTTATTTCTATAGCACATTTCATAAAGTTTCCAAAGTGCTGCACAAATACATACTAAAAGCAACAATAATAATAAAATAAACACTCATTAAACACAGATTGAAACATATTCGTCCTAAAACAATAAACCAGTAAAATCAAATAAGAGCAAAGCCATAAAATAGCAATAAATAAATAAAAACCCATAAAATACATAATAAATAAATAAATAAAAGACACTTTCACAGCCTCCAAATGTGTTAGATTCCATATTAAAGAGCGTGTATTATTATTTAGCGTCTTTTTATGTGGTTGTTTCCTCATCAAAAACAAACCTGCTGCTTCATTTTTCTTTCATTCACATGTTTAACACACAATTCCTGCATATTTAGGCTGAGTTCTTGTCTCAAAAAGAAACTAGTTTGTTCCACTTTGCAATGTTATGTGGTAAAATGGATCGTTTTACACCCGGAATTGTAAATCTCGATTAAACTAAAGGTAACAGGCGGCTTTTAACTTGATGACTACCACTGTATGACATCACATGGTGCAACAGAGTATTTTTAGCTTTGGAGATGTAGACAGCCCAATAATAACGGATTACTCATACGTGAATGCAACAAAACACAACTGCAGGAATGTTTAAGGAGGAACATTCACACTCACAAGTCAGTTTTGTGTAATATAAGACCGATAAAACTGAAGATGTTTTAGTAATAATAAATATATTCATTCCCTGAGTCCACAGTCCAACATTGACAGTAGCGTATATGCTCATTAGTTATAATTTTGTGCTTTCAGCCTTGGGGGTTGACAGATCCAATTATTCCAAACATAATCGCTATGTTTAATTTGATTAAAAATAAATAAATAAATAACTGACACCAAAAGAACAGTTATTAACAGTATTTTCTATAATAAGGCTTCAAGAGTGTTTAGGGTTAATGTAAAATGTCAGAAGATATATATATATATGGATTTTTTACAACACTTTCCATTGTCTTATATGTCAGTGATATGATGTCAGTTCAATTGCAGTTTCTTCAGTTCAAAAGGTTCACATTTTATAATAATTCAACACATATCTGTAGTACTTCTGACCTCCATGGAACCAAATAATTTTATTTCAGAAATCATTAATTAATTTGCCTGTTTTTGTACTTAAAATGTCATGTGGTGCAACCGTCCGCCCATGTCCTGATTTTTAAACTTCCTTAAAATTTCTCTAAATCGAATCAAATTTATTTTTCATTCTTTTTTTCTTTTTTCATATTTTCTGAAGTGTTTTTAGTCCCACATGAAATTTCAGCTTTCTTGAATAGATATTTCCCCATAGTATTCAAACAGATATTGTCCGAGTGTGTCCATTTTTTCAAATATCATGTTTTCATGTTTTCAAATCTCAATATCATGTTCATATGACCCAGAACTTAGATTAAAACTCCAACCGCACCATGTTTTAGAAAATAAAACAATTTAAAAAATATTCTTGGTTGCACCACATGACATTTTTTAAGGCCGTAGTTAATTCATGTACATAAAAAACACAAAAAATGCTTAATGTAAATGTAATGTAAACTCAACATGGTACAAGTTTCTTTTTAATGTATTTTTTAAAAGGCTCAAGTCCTAAAAATTGTGAAAAAAAATAACATTTGTGAATTTGAAAATATTTTAATTAATGATATTAAAGACAAAAATATGGAAGTTTCAACTAAACATGGTACAAGTTTTTTTTTGTTTTTTTTTAAAGGCTCAAGTTCTAAAAATTGCGAAAAAATATAACATTTGTGAATTTCAAAATATTTTATTATAATGTTAAAGACACAAATAGGGAAGCTTCAACTGGACAGGGTACAAGGTTGTATTTTTTTTATTTTATTATTTTTTTTTTTAACCCTTTTTAACATATACATATTATAATCATCATGGAGACCAAACCAGAGCCAGTTACAGGTCAGATCTGTGGAGAGGTGACCCCGTTCAGAGTCCGAACGTCTGTTTTTCTAGGTATTTTTGAGCTGCAAAAGCAAAATAAATGTAAGGTAGAGCTGTTTAATGACACACTGTGGAACATTCCAGGCAGAGCAGTGACATATTCATCGAAATAAGCAAGTGACGGACCCCAAACCAAAAAAATTACACCTTTAAATTCACGTATAACTTTATTTATATATAGATTTTAACTTCTCTGACTCCATTGCTCAAAGAAATCCAATTTTACCAGAGCCCACCCCTAAAAATTTTAGATTTATTCCCCTGACATTGTATTTTTTTTCAATAGTTCAATAGTTCAATAGAAACAACATTTTTAAATTTGCCTGTTGAAAATCCTTATACGTCATCGTCCTTCTCAAGTCTGTGGCCAGTTTTATGAAGTTATTCTGCACACGTCCTCATCAAATAACTTTCTCCTTCTTTGTATCGTGAACATTAACTTTATTCCCTTTATATAGTCACACTTATCTTGTCTAAACATGTCAACAAGGTAATTGCACTGCCTTTAGAAAGAACTGAATTATTGTCACATTATATTAATATAACAGAACAAAAATAGCAACGTCTTTATAATTTCTATCACTGCAAAGTTTGAAAGATAACATTTCTTTATTCATGTAATTGTTGGAAATTATTTGGCATTGCTTTTCTAACCTTGTTCGATCAGATTTACTCTTTGTATAGAAACTGTTGCCTGATAATGAGTGTCCATAAGAACGCAAAGGCTTTTCTCTGTGGAAATGTTAATGCTGCGTCTGGAACGTAGCACAAAATTAAAGCTTTCTATCTCCATGGAGACCAAACCAGATTTTGTAAGTAAAACTGCAAACTTTGGTCATTATGATAACGAGTCCATACAATAGTTTTTTTGGTTTATTTCTAAACAGTGAAAAAACTTTGACTGGAACATTTTTAGTGTAAACTTTTAGCCCCGCACAAGTCGTCCTTTCTGCTGCTGTGATATTGCCCCATTAAACAGAAACATGTGTCTGGGAAAGCGTCAGGCGGCTGGTTTCCCCACGATTCCTTGCAATAATTCGCTCTATTTACGCTTAACGTCACAAACTAGGAAGACGTTTGGAAACATGACAACTTCCGGCTGACAAAATGGCCCAGTTTCCTTCATCTCCACGTCATTGTAGCATTCCGTTACGTTCGGCTAATCGACAACTCCAACCAAATCTCAGTTTTCACTCCGAGCGCACCGGGTACATGCGATTAGAGACGAGGGCGCCGGATTCAAGATGATTCCAAAAAGCTCCTACGTACGCAGTCTTAATTTTATCGTTTTTTCAGTCGTAGGCGAATCCAGTGTCGGGAACTACACCGGAAGTCGTCATCGCATTTTTCGAATAGATTATATTACAACGCATGAAGTAAAGAGCATTTACCAGACTCTTTACGTAAAGGAAACCGTATTCAAAAACTTAAACAATGTGAAACTTTCTGGATTTATAAATTACAGGCAACTAAATATCCTGGGCTCAATGAAAATATGGACTTCTCTATGTTTTTATAACTAATTGTCTGTTACTGACTTTTATAACTGAGTTGTATGTATTTTTTCTGTATTTTTATGTACATTTGAGTGTCTAGATTTTGTATATATCCTTGATCTCACATGGTTCTAACACTGCCCCCTTGTGGAGTGTCTCAGGTGGTGTCCACAGGTGAGTCTCCACACCTTCTCTTCCAGGTGGAGCCGCCCTGTTGGTGGTTTCTTGTATTTAACTCACATGGTTCACTCAGAATTCAGTTTGTCCCCTGAGGAAAGCCATAGGGTTAAACGCGTCAGGACTTTTAAAGTTGTCCATTTTGACATGACGTAAATTAATAAAGGCATTTTATTTCAACCGGTGAGTGGCTTGGATTTTTTGCATCTTTAAAGAGCATTTATGTTTACTCTTTTGTTAAAATCAGGAAATCACTACTAATCAATAATAAAACTGTCAAAACTGGATACTCATTTGCACAGGTATCGATACTAAAAAAGTCACATGGTAATATAAAAGAAAGTACTATGTTTTAATGTTTTCTGTATGTATTTAATGTATTCTACTGTCTGAATAAAGAGGGTTTTTAATCATCATAGAGGTATTGGTCTATTCCTTAGTATCAAAATAGAGTCTGAAATCTTAGTATCATGACGACACTATTCACAAGTAAGAAAAATAAACACAAGTATATATAAAAAACTGTCACTGAAAACTTGTACTTTACATTTCCAGGTTTGAGTTTGCTTATCAAAGACGCACTGGGACATGAGGTACTGGAGGAAACTGTTAGCGGCTGACAGACCCGAAAGGGGAAGTTGCAAAAAAACAGTACTGCTCGCGATAAATTCAGCGAGGTGACAGATAAGAAATGCCAAGTATGGGACTAACAAGAAGAAACTAAAGAAATATCAAGTTTATTTAGCTTTAAAAAACTTTGGCGTGTCATTCTCCTATCTAAAAGTCTTTGCGGTATTGTTGTTTTTCATAAAAGTTAGCCAGACTTTAGATCTGAAGTCTTTTGAAAAGTTCTTAAAGGTATTCAGTCTTTCTTCCTGTGCAGAGCTGAGCCTGGAACAGCAGAGAAAGATGTGACTGAAGCTGGATATGAGCGATGGTTCTGTGGACACAGTGGTGGACAGGAGGCAGGATTTCACAGCACAATTGTTTAAATGAAAATAGTTTCCGGCAAGGTGACTCTGACCTACAGCGGACCTTATCTCCAGCAAGCCAAAAATAAATGGGATTCTGTCAGAGAGTGGTGGGAACATGCTTTATGGAGCACAGTGGTGTGTCCAATATGGAGTAAAGAGCTGAAACCAGTTACACAATCTACATAACACTGTGTTCAATGTAGAGCCGTGTGCAAAGGTCTCTGGGTGTCTCTGTGGTATTGGATTCTTCACAACATTAAACAGAATCATTATAAAGCCCTGTTTGTCTCTATATCTTATTGCTTTGCCTTTAATGCTCCATAGTATTCCAAAGTGTATGATATTTTGACTTACTTTGCCCAAATAATCTCCTTGTGGATCAATAAAATGTGTCTAAGTCTAAGTTTAGAGGTCAGAAATGTGAGGAAGAATGAATGTTTTCTTTATGTTTGTTTGGTTTTCGTTAAAAAGACAAAAAAAAAATGTAATTGTTAAAAAAAAAAAAATTAAATGCAGATGTTAAATGCAGTTAAATGTAATTGTAGAGCATGTCAAAGCAATAACAATTGTATTCTCTAATTCTAAGTGAGACAAGCAGGTGGTGTCATCATCTGAAATGTTGCAAAAGCCCCTAAATACATCTGAAAATGCAAATTCATTTTAAACGAGCGCTACCTCAGACTTCCTCAGAATTACAGTTCAAAGAAAGACAAGAACAAAAACATCTGACTTATTTCCAGACCACAAAAGGAGGAATTAGATAAATGCATATGGTCCAGTTCTGAGTAGCTGTGGACACGTCACACTCTCATTTTAACGTCTTATATAATGACAGACGTCTCTTCCGAATTTGCGGTCAGTAATTTCCAAGCTCGTCCTCTGCACTGAAGGGCATTTTGAGGATTTTTTTAACAAATAAATCTGGTTATCCAAGCTTTAATAGATCAATAAAAGAAAGGTAACAAGTGTGATATATAACTGAAGTAAATATAAATGAAAAAAGATAATATAACAACTGATCACAATATGGAATAGAAATTTTAATTCCAACTTTTACAGCTCATTGAAAAAAATACATGTATATACCGTATTTTTGGACTATAAGGCGCATCTAAAATCATAAAATTTTCTCAAAAAGGGCTACTGTACGGAGCCATTATAACCCATGCGCATGAGTTATAACCTGTGCGCATGAGTTATAACCCGTGCACATGAGTTATAACCTGTGCGCATGAGTTATAACCTGTGCACATGAGTTATAACCCGTGTACATGAGTTATAACCTGTGCGCATGAGTTATAACCCGTGCGCATGAGTTATAACCTGTGCGCATGAGTTAGGGATCCAAGCATGTTTGATGCCAAAATCACCCAACTGTTAAACTTGTATTTTTGTGTTAACTACAACTGAGAGTTATTGTAAATGACCTGAATAAAGTTCGATTTATCTGACACGCGTTTTGTTTCTCTTATTGCGCCTTATAATCCGATGCTCCTTATGTGTGGACAATGACACAACTGACATATTATTTGATACTGCGCCTTATAATCCGGTGCACTGTATAGCCCAAAAAATACGGTAAATGAAAAAAAAGAAAAGATTTTACAATTATCACTATTTTTTTGTTATACTGATCAGCTCATTCACTAATTAAGCAGTTGGTGACTTACATCATCTGTTTAATCACCAACAAATACTCTCTTCCCCGTTGATTTTGAATGAGACTCAACGGAAAGACAGTGGAAGTCGTTTTATATTTCGTCTCTGACATCTGCTCATTTTTCCAGACAACATCTCCATTCGGTTTATCCCTCCCGTTTTTCGCATCAACAACACTGCGATTTCCGGCGCGCAGAATCCACCAGAACCCGCCGGTTTTAGCTCGGTTCCTCTGGCTCCCGCCTCCAGCGCTTTTATCAGTGACAGACCTGCCTCTCTTGAAAGTGCGGCCACGAACCTGGAAAAATGTCACCGAGCGCTTTGGCATTTCTAACCTTCACAGTGTCTTGCCAAGCTCAGGCCTGCCATCCACGCCAGGAAAACAGATTACAGCGAGAAAATGCCATAAAGTCTACGGAGAGGAGGCTCGGGTTGTCAATTATACATGTGCCACTCTGAGCTATCTACGGCCCCCTTTTCTCTCTCCGCCCACCGCCTCGGAATTGGCCACGGTTTGTCCTCTTCTTCTCCGTGGCTTCATCCCTCCTTCCTCCTCCTCCTCCTCTTACTCTCTTCCGTGCTATCCCTGTCTGCGTTTGACATCTGTCTTTTATCACGCCGCCACACACCAGCAGAAGCGCAGAGGAGGCAGAGGAGGCCAGTTGTCACAAGCCAGCCCAAAATATTCACTGCAAAAAGGAGGAGCTATTAGTTTTGTCACGATGCTAAGATTTCAAACTCGAAGGAATAGATTTGTTCCTCAATACCGATTCCGAAAAAAAAAAAAACACTGTGATTTTCAACATTAAATACTTTCTTTTTACATTCTAAAGCCATTCTGTCCTGTGATGTGACTTAGTATATTGGTCTTAGTATTGACTAGTATCTGCAAATTTCTCTGATCTGGCCAAGATTTTAAAACTTATATCAGGTTATTCATCTTGATTTCAGATTTATTACCTACTTACTAGTTCAGAAACTGTTTCATTCTAGTCTAGAGGTAGTTTATTTTAAGATAATAAAATGATCTTGCTACATGGACAGATAATTTCACTACTTTTAAGTCATTCTCTGATAGATTTAAGTGTTTGTATCTTAAGTGTTTTGGCAGTCGACCCCAAATGACTGAAATTAAGAACATTTTACTTAATTTTGTGTCATTTTAGTAGATTTGACTTGTAAAATAAAATGATCTACCAATTTATTTTTTTTCTCAAATCAAGAAACACCAGATTTTGCTTCTCATTTTGAGTGCAAAGGGTTTTTTTCTTTTTCTTTTTTTTTTTTTTTTAAGTGCTGTAGCGGATTTGCAGTGGTTCCAATTTATTCCTCTCTTACCTTATGCATTCAGAGCGTCATGAGTTTTATAAGTACTTAATTAGCCTGCTAGGGTGCACTTTTAATGCTTTAAAATTAGATGCAGACAGTACACAGTAGACTTATTCTGACCTCAAAAGTTGCCTATACAATTGAAAAAAAGAGACATTTTCCTCAAATAAACAGGAAAAAATCAAGTACAGGTTCTTTAAAGTTGCAGGGTTTCTGGTCAAGGGTGCTTTTGTTTCAGTGTATGGTATTAAATCTTTTTATCTTCAAGTTACAGGTCAGATCTGTGGAGATGCGATTGTTTTTCTAGAGCTATAAAACCACCTGTAACTGAATAAATGTGAAGTGGAGCTGTTTAATCACACCGTGGAACATTCCAGGCAGAGTAACAAGCAGAAATAAGCAGGCGACAGACCCCCAACCAAAAAGCTGCGTCGTTTACAAGTCAAAACGGATAAATTCAAATCATTTTAACTTGGCCGGGTTTGTGTTTTTGCAGTGTCGTGATGGAAAGCTGGTGAAATGGTGCAGCAGAGAGAGGCTAGGAGGGGGCAGGGGGTGGAGAGGAAGGGGGCACGTATGGTAACATGCAGATGGCTCTATAAATAATCCACTTCACACAGAGTCACTGGGAACGCAGCAAAGAGAAGCACGAAACGGCATTTATCTCTCGCACAAAGCGGCTTTTTACAGTTTGTCACGAAATTGCCGTTTTTAAACATGCACCATGAAACTTTCCTGGGGGTAAATGCTTTCGCTGCAATAAAGCTTAAGATGCAAACACTTAAACCTACCAGAAATGGACTTAAAAGTAGTGAAATTATTATATGCTTGACAAGTTATCTTAAAATAAACTACCTCTAGACTAAAATGAAGCAGTCTGAGAACTAGTAAGTAGTGAATAAATCTGAAAACAAGCTGAATAACCTGATTTAAGTTTTAAAATCTTGACTAAATCAGAGAATTTGCAGTGCATTTATATTTTTTTTACCCTTTGCTATTATATTATATAGTGATGTGTGAGGTACTGTGTCCAAATATTCCCTTTTGGATCTATAAAGTTTGTCCAAGCCTAAGTCTAGTTTATTCGGTTGGCAGTGCTATAATGAGCCAAATGATCAAATATTCTAAAGTCATAAACTCCTGTTAAATCCCAAACAAGATTTATTGATATTTTGCAGCTGATGCTGTCAACATTCCTCATGGGGAGGCCAAAATTTAAGATCTAAACACTTCTAAATCTATCAGAAAATGACTTAAAAGTAGTGAAATTATCCGTCCCTGCAGCAAGATGATTTCACTTGACGAGTTATCTTAAAATAAACTACCTCTAGACTAGAATTAAACAGTCTCTGGTCTATTAAGCGGATAATAAATCTGAAAATAAGATGAATAACCTGATATACATTTTAAAGTCTTGGTCAGATCAGAGAAATTTGCAGCGTTAGTGCGAATCCATTAGGCCAAATTGACTTTTCCGAGCTTTTCACAATATAATAGTTGTCTCTCCTCAATATTTACTCACTCGAAATTGTATTTGGAGCGATTCGTGCAAGTTTGAGCAGTCTTTATTTGCTTATTTCCAAGACGCCACATTGCCTATCAATTACCCCCGCCATACGCCCGCTGCTGTTTCTTTTATTGAGTTGTTCTAGATCGATATTGCGATTTAAAATGTGCAAACAATAAGAATGATCCACAGGTGTCGTAGAGTGTCTGTGTACAGCACGCTCGAGCACAATAAGTTTTAATTTTGCTTTCTTTCTGCATGGAGAAGGTCAGTTACGGGTCAGATCTGTGGAATGTTTAAGGTATTTTTGAGTAATAAAGTTAGCGTGTAATGAAATAAACGCTAAATTAAGTTTAAAGGGCTGATATGACCCACTTTTCTGACGTTCTAATGTTGTTTTCTCATCCAAAACAGACACGGAGTTGCGTTTTGTTTCATTCGCACACGTTTAAATGTACAAATCCTACATATTTAGTCTCTGTTCCACCTTGTGATGTCATGCGGTAATACAGGAAGTGTTCCACTGTGTTTTTAAACTCTATAAATTTCACATTTAAATGCCTTCAGCCCGTGAACAATAAACTAAAGGTTAAAAAAAGGTAAAATAAAGCTTGAAAACTACTACTGCATGACATCACAAAGTGGAACAGAGCATTTTGAGCTTTGGAGATGTAAAAAGACTAAATAAAATAATATATAAAAAATAAATAAAACACAACTTCAGGTTTATTTTTGAGGAATTGATATTCTAACATGGCTTAATGTTAATTTTGCGTAATACTTTTACTTTTAATGTGGAAAAGTCTATGCAAAACATGAACATGAGAAAAGCTGGTGGCAAATCGCCCGAATTTAGAACATTTTGGAATTACAAAATTACACCTGCTAATAAATTCTTAGCAGAGAATAGATTTGGATTTGATAATGTTCCTACTGTCACGAGCAGAAAATTCAGGGAAGTAGAGTTTAAAATGGACTGAACAGACGCACAAATAAAATAAATGAAAATAGTTCCCACAATTTTGGAGAGTTTGGAAATTTTGGTCCTTGCTCATTTTTTGTGCTAAAAAAAATCTTGTACCATTTTATAGATTTTGGGAAACTCAAAACTCTCCTGATCACCACCAGCCAATATAACGCGTTATTTTTGTGTCACCGCAGAGCAAATTAAAAATGTGTCATGTTTTTCGGGTCCTTGAGTCTTTCATTTTGTTGAATTTACGTTGATATTGAACTCTTCTTGAATGTCTCTTTTAATTACGTTCTCCAAATCAAGCAGAAGTGAAAAATGAAGAAGCCGCAGAGAAACGCAGTATCTGTTTTTACCATCAGAGTGGAGGAAGTGGAGTTGTGAGCGTCACTTCAGACAGATCTGCTTTAGCTTGAATTCAAACCAGTAACAGTGGGCGATTTTTTACGCAACTTTATTACACGTTTTAATATTTCCATCATCGACACTTGGCCATTTCCATTGTTGCTTTTAAACTTATCCTTGCATTTATTCAATTACAGGTGTTTATGCATGAAAATATACAGTATCTTGAAAATTATGGTTTCTTACTGTCACTTCTCCACAGATCTGACCTGTAACTTGGCCTGCACGGTCCTATCACCTGGTTGTCTCTGTAAATATAGTCAATTTAATGCCAGACAAAGCAATAAGATCAATAAGAGACAGTTAAGGTGCACTTTACTGTCCCCTTATGGAAAACTGTCCTTGGCATTTGACTCATATTTTAAAGCTGTAAAGGAACAAGGAGCACAGAGACGGTTTGTCCTTTTTCAAATGCAAAACCTCTACTATTCTCTTTTACTATTATCGTAACTGTAACAGAATGACATTCAGAGTTATAATAAGGTTGTTGTGTGAGAGGAATTCATGCTGTGCAAAATCTTGGTTTACTTTAGATTTACATTTGCGTTTTTAATGAAGTAGTTTATCCTAGAAAACAAATTTTCTCCTGATTGCTGCACAGGACTTGTAACTACCTCGCTACTAATACAACAAACAGGAGCATACAGACTTTTTCTTTGCATTGAAAATAAGGTTTTTAGATGCAGGATATCGCATTTGTGTCTGTCAAGCTTTTGGAAATAAAGTACATTTTCTGATAAGCATAAGTTACATGTCCAGAAGTGATTTAGCGTCCGACGTGTCAGTCTTTATTCTGCTTCAGTCCTCTTCCTTTTTTCTTTCAGTGACCTCAAAAACTGACTTTCTTTTGCAGCAAACTGGTAGTGGATTCTTGTCTGTCGTCGCAACACATTTCGTGCTAATTGCTACACTAGAAACCTTAGGGAGTTTGATTGACAACCCGACCGCCAATAGAAAACAAGCCTTGTTTTTGAACAAACTAAAAAAAAATCCTCCATAAAACCTTTAAGCAGTGGGCGCCTAGTCCAACACCCAGAAACCCATCTCCTGATATTGTTGGAGGAGAACCTTAGCTGGAGGATCTGACATATCTTAGGTAATTTGGGGTTGATTTGAGAAACCAAAATGACAACAAGAAAAACCACACAAACACAGGGAGAACATACAAACTCCACACAGAAAGAACCCTGAACCTTCGTGCTACCAAGAGGAGGGAGCGTTACCACCAGAAAAAGTTCCATATTGGACTTTAAAGCCAGAAACCAGGTCCGCTCTGCTGCTCCTGACCTTCTGAGTCCCCCCCTGCTCCTGACGCTGCCTCTGTCTTTGCCATTTAAGAACAGATCGGATGCACGACCACATATTTTTCCAATAAAACATTTATTTCATACAAAGTTACCTTATTTTTACTTCTGTTGCACAAAGAGCTGTTTGTCTCACAGTGGAAACGACACAGCAAATTAGCACCCAGCCTCCAAAAGTCTCTGGAATCTGTTTTCTAACATCGTGTTGCTTGGATGTGTTAATCAGCATGTCACCAGTGTAGGCAGGTGACATGAAAAATCTGAAATTCCACGGCCAAACTTGATTTCGCAGTAAAGTTAAAGCTCGTCTAGAAACATCTGAACTTGGCGATTTAGCACCTTTTATTTAAATTAATTAACATTCGGTCTGGGGCAGAGGCGCAGTGGGCGTAGAATTCTCTAATATAGCAGTGTTTAGTCATGCTTTTCATCTATGATCTTTCACTGCAGAAGAAAGAAAGAAAAGAAATTGGTTTCCTTTAGCTCAGGTGGTGGAATAACATGAGGCAAATGGGGACACCAATATAATATAATCTGAAAGGATATAATGGTTCATATTGCGTGAAAAAAGTCCCTATTACATCTATGGGAGAGCTATAGATTTTCGATTAAAAGGAGATCAAACCTACTACAAAAATGGAAACTCAGAAAAAAAACACACAAAAAAACAGATGAGTTCAAACCTTAAAACTAACATAATGTATTGTGCCATTGGGCAAGACACTAATCTGACAGCAGGTCCACCATAAAAAGGTAATTTTTTGCCAGAAATGTCTCGTAACATGACATTTTCAAGCTCCATCGAGATTAACTTTTTTTTGTATGGGTTCAATCCTGGTTTTAGTCCTGCTTTAGTCCTGGTTTAGTCCTGGTTTAGACCTGCTTTAGTCCTGGTTGAGTCCTGGTTTAGTCCTGGTTTAGTCCTGGTTTAGTCCTGGTTTAGTCCTGGTTTAGTCCAGCTCTTGGACTAAACCAGAAGTGATAATATTAACTTCTTTTACCTGAGATAAATAATAGTTTGGTGCTTCAATTGTTGATTTAGTGCTTTATTTTTATTTTTTTATTTTCTATTTTCTATTTTTTATTTATTTATTTTTTTTAAGTGCTCAAGATCATTCTAAAGCTCTTCAGGATGTTCATTTCTGTGACTTTTTCAGTATCGATACTTGCACAAATGAGAATCTAGTTCTTTTTAGAATCGATTTTTGAACTGAACCCACCCAACGGTAAATGTCATGTGGTGATATTTAGAACTATTATTCGAAATGTTGTTAATTTTCTCTTCTTCTTTCTAATGAACTCGTATTCAATGAAACTAAAAGAACCACTTTACACAAATCTTGTCATAACATCTGGGATTAATTTTCACCTGCTAAATGAAATTACTGCGAGTAAGAATTACACCTGGGAAAGATTTTAATTTGCCAAGTTTTTAATGTCAAGAGAGATAAAGTCAGTGAAGCCTGTAAAACAAATACACAAGTTCATTAGTGGAAAGTGCTGCAGTTCACATGGAAAACGTCTGAACCAGCACTGAACCAAGACTGGACCAGGACTAGACCAAGACTGGACCAGGACTAGACCAGGACTAAGCCAGGACTAGGCCAGGACTGAACCAGTACAAGTTCATTAGTGTAAAGTGCTGCTGTTCACATGGAAAATGTCTGATGTTATTTTTTTTTTTGTCTTGGACTGAAGAAGAACCAGAACTGAACCAAGACTGGACCAGGACTCAACCAGGACGAGCCGAGGACTAGACCACCAAGACTGGACCAGGACTAGACCAAGACTGGACCAGGACTAGACCAGGACTACACCAGGACTAAGCCAGGACTAAGCCAGGACTAAGCCTGGACTAAGCCAGGACTAAACCAGGACTAGGCCAGGACAGAACAAGGGCTGAACCAAGATTGAACCAGTACTAGATCAGGACTGAACCAGTACCAGACCAGGACTGAACCAGAACTGAACTGGGACTAAACCGGGACCAAATCTGGACTGGACCAGGTCTGAACCATGATTAGACTAGCACTAAACCAGGACTGAACAAGGACTAGACCAAGGACTGAATAAGGACTAGACCAAAACTGAACAAGGACTAGACCAAAACTGAACAAGGACTAGACCAGGACTGAACAAGGACTAGACCAGGACAAAACCAAACCAGGACTTAACCAATACTAAATCAGGATTGAACCAGGACTGAACCAGGATTAGAGCAGTACTAGACTTGGACAAAACCAAACCAGGACTTAACCAATACTAAATCAGGATTGAACCAGGACTGAACCAGGATTAGAGCAGTACTAGACTTGGACAATACCAAACCAGGACTAAACTGGGACTAAACCAGGTCAAAACAACTAGGATTAAAACGGGACTAAACCGGGACTGAACTAAGATTAAACTGGGACTATACCAGGACTGAACAGGTCTGATTCAGGACCTTGTTCCTATTAGTCTAAGAAATACACAGTTGCTGCTGCTGTAATTCAAGGTCGATAAATGGCCCAGACAGAATTTGGAGGCGCTGATCTCATTTTGTTATAGATCTCGTGTGTTTCTGATAAGAGTCAATGTGTCACGGTCAAATATAGACACAAAGACGAAGACTAAATATTTGTTTCTCAAAGCTGGGAAATAATGAGCGAAAAACAAACAATTAGCTAATTTATTTTGGGGCTGCAGCGGCTCAAGGATTTACAGCAGAGTGTTTGTTCAAATGCAAGGTTGAAAACTAACAATTATCTTGTATTGTCAACTAGCCAGTGTTTTCTTTTTTTTTAATTCATCTAGTAAGTTCTATTGTACATTAATACTTTTCAAATACATCAGTGTTTCTCAAACTGTGGTACGTGTACGACTGGTGCTCTTAAGTTTGTCATTTTGTCTAATCTAGAGTTTGTTTTACCCATGTTTTTTGTAACCTGAGATTGGACCTAGAATAGTCCTGTTGCAATTTCTTAAGTTAAAAGGTTAAAATTTCATAATATTTCACCACATATCTGTAGTACCTCTGATCTGTATGGAACAAAATCATTTTTTTTTCAGAAATCATGAGTTATTCTCCATGTTTTTGTACTTAAAGTGTTAAAATGTCATGTGGTGCGACCGTCCGCCCTTAACTGATGATTTTTAAACTTCTTTAAAATGATTCTAAATCTAATCAAATTTATTTTCTTTCTTTTTTTGTCATATTTTCTGAAGTGTTTTTAGTCCCACATGAAATTTCAGCTTTCTTGAATAGATATTTTCCCTGTAATATTCAAACAAATATTATCCGAGCGTGTCCATTTGTTCAGTTCTCATGTTTTCAAATTTTCAAATCTCAATATCATGTTCATATTCATATTCCAACCATGTTTCAAGAAATAAAATAATTTTTAAAGTTATTCTCGATTGCATCACATGACATTTTTTTAAGATCATAGTCAATTCATGTACATAAAAAAAACACAAAAAATTCTTAATATAAATGTCAAACATATTTTTATGCAGATGTTTTCAAATTTTCAAATCTCAATATCATGTTCATATTCATATTCCAACCATGTTTCAAGAAATAAAATAATTTTTAAAGTTATTCTCGGTTGCATCACATGACATTTTTTAAGATCATAGTCAATTCATGTACATAAAAAAAAACACAAAAAATTCTTAATATAAATGTCAAACATATTTTTATGCAGACCTGACTTTGTAAATATCTGAAAAAGTCCAATAGAAACTCAATTTTAAAATCTGTTGAACGTCATTGACCCTTATAACTGAATTACATCTGGAAGTCCTCAAGAAAAATCGGAAATGAACAAAAAAAGTAATAAAAAATAAAAAATGACAAGAAATGAACTCTTTAATTCTTTAATAATTACGTTTTGATAAAATTTTTGGGTCATAATGTTGTTTTTTTTTGTTTGTTTTTTTCTATTTTTGCTTCCGTTTTGTATCATTTCAAAATAGAAAAAAAAATTAAATAAAAATAACAGCTCCTCAGAAAATCAAATCTTTTCTTTGGTGTGTGAAAGTTTCAGAACCAGTGAAATAAACTATCAAGCAAAGAAAAAATTGAAATTTGGCAACTGAAGCCTTCAAAAAAACTGAAATTGTTATTATTTTCTTACATTTTGAGTTAATTATAGCACTGCCTCAGCCCTAAATGACAGTGAGCGACTTTACCGCGCCTGCAAAATGTAATTCGTGTTTGTGTGCGTGTGCAGAAAGAAGTGACTCATGTTTGAAAAGCCACAGAAGATTAGATAAGAGCGATTTTCTTTTTCTCACACAAACAAAACAAAAAAAACAATTCCTTTACAGCTTGATTATCTGCGTCGCCATTTTTATTACAAATCTACCACTTCAGTTGAGTTATATGGCTGGAGAAAAGAAGCTCAGCAAGACTAAATTGATCAAACTTATCGTGCAGAGTAACCGGCCCCTGAACTACGTCCCCGGTCTCTTCTGCGTCTGTATCTGAGGCTCGTATTGACCTCTCCTTTTCCATCCTAATGCAGAGAAATCTTTGATGGAGCCATGTTTTATTGATTGTCTGAGGATGCGTCAGATATAGTGGTCGACATGCAGAGAGGAGCAGGGAGGAGCAGAGGGGAGCGGTGGACCCTCACGTCCAGCTGTCACATCCCACTTCTGCTGCAGCTCAACTCGGCCGGTTTGTGTGTATTTACAGAAGAGATCTCCAGGGACTGAACCAGGACTAAAACCAGGACTAAAACCAGGACTAAACCGGCACTAGAGCGAGACTTGAGCAGCAAAATTCATCTATCCCTCCCCGACTGTATTTACTGCAGCATGTTCCTGTGTGTTTGTGTAATTCCAAACTTACAGGAAGTGAGCATGGGAGCGGCTCCATTAACAGCTCCATTTCACATATCGACACCTTCCTAAAATAATCACATAAGTAATTTTTTCAGGTTTTTCAGGAAACACAAAAAACTCAGGCAAAAAGTGACTTTTATTTTAGGAAGGTGACGATATTGAAAAACTGTCGGCCCTCTCCAAAACTGCTGCTGTGAGCCGCGTCATTTTGGTTTTTATTTCACTGTTTTACCCGTGCATTAAGATATGAACAATAAAGGTGCATTGCATAACATTTCCTGCTTGTATCCGTGGAAATATTATTGCTTTGTTTAGAATGTTCCACAGTGTAGATTTATCATGTGAGAGACTAGCAGGTTACAGCACTACGCCACATTATAATACAGATCTATTATTGTATTTTTGAGCAATAGAAACACCTGTAATAAATGTTTAATGTCATATCGAGGAAAATTCAGTTTAAAGTAATAACATCTCCAATGGGACGAGTAGGTAGCAGCCCCCCCAACAGTAAAGTTGGGCAGTGCACCTTTAATAACAGACAAATAAAGCATTTTAAGATTTTGGTTCCACAATAGTTTCACTATGAGAAAACAATTATATTTTTCTCTTTAAGACTGTATTTTGTTGTTGAGATCAACAGATGTTTTCTTCATAGCTGAGGTTGTTACTGGTTGTTTATAAAACAGGGAAACTGATGGTTCATAAGTTCTGACGATACTTTTGGGTTAGTTTTCATTATTTCCTCCCAAATTAAGCATTTTAAATTCACTAAAAGCTCATCCATAACCTTTTTAACCATAAATCTGTAAGGAAACACAGTAATCGCATTTTGTGCAATAATTATGCAAATTCTTTAGGAAGCAGGTCAACCAAAATAGAATCTACTGCAGATTTAAAAAGTCCATATTACTCTATTTTCTGATCTGTTTTACTGTTGTTCCTCATCACAAACATGTGGTGTTGTGCTCTTCTCTCAAACAAAAACACTCCTGTGGTATTACAAAAAGTGCTCCACTCTGTTTTTAAACTCTAAACACCTTCACTTGAATCATTTTAGATCATATCAGCCCTGAAATGTCCAATCTTTACTTAACAAAAGGTAAAAGGAAGCCATTAACTTAAAACACTTCATGACAAGATGAGGTGGAACATTTTGAACTTTGGAAACAGACAAAGAGCAGACAGGCTAATAATAAAAGGAAACTCAAACGTGAATGAAACAAAACACAATTCCAGGTATGTTTGTGACATTTAAGGCAATTTTGGCCAAATGATATCAGTTTATGAGGGCGGAGAGGGACGTTTGGGTTGCCAAGGTACCCACGGGTAAAACTGGGGCTATTTTCATATTGAATACTAAGACGTCCTTGTCAAAGATGGCAGCAGGCAATCTGTATTGATTGATCATGTGGTGTATTTTTTCTATTTTTTTTATTTTATTTTCACTTAACCTTTATTTATCAAGGTCGGTCGATGGAGAACCTACTGTCATTTACAACAGCGACCTTGGCGCACAACAGAGCAGAGAAATAGTTAGAATAAAAGAAGGTAAACACACAGTTAAAGCAGTACATTTTCAAACGTTTGGTTAATTGTTAAAAAAAAATAATAAATTTACACAATATGTTCTTATTGCAAACTTTATCTTTCATATTAATGTATATGTCCATTATTCTACTTTGTATTGTGTTTTGTATTATACCAGAAAATTAACAGATATCAGACAATCATTAATTTATCTTATGTCTATTAAAATGTCCTATATTACACAAAACTGAATCGTATGAGCTTTAAACCTTACCTGGAGCCAAGTTTCGTTTCATTCACACTTTTGAGTAACTATTATTAGTCTGTCTACGTCTCCAAAGCTCAAAACGTTCTGTTCCACCTTGTGCAGCCGTAGTTTTCAAGTTAACAGCTACATTTTACCTCTAGTTCAGTGGAGCCGAAATCATCGAAACGAAACAAAACAGATCCGGGTACGTTTTTGATGAGGAAACATTAGGACATAGATCAGAAAATAGCTCAGTATATGCCTTTTAAACACATAAAACATTGTGATCTCATTTGAAATCAGCTACAGTGCATTGGTTTTATGCACATTTGAGTCGCCACTGCACTAACCATTTTCTGTGCCATAGAATCAGGTCAACAATAAGGAGCCTTATACAATATTTATGACAGTTGAGGGTGTGTGTGTTTGAGAGGTAACGGCATATGTCTCTCTCTGCGAATAAGTTGCAAGTGAAGTTCTTAGATGGAATGAACCTTACCTTAGCATTACCTTAGTGCTTTATATCGAGGATTATTCAGTCA
>KN497953.1:0-19534 GCA_000787155.1 Scartelaos histophorus | reverse complement strand
AAAGCCATAGACTGTATAAAAGGGTGGACTAAGCGAGTGTGACGTCACTCATAGTGTTTAGCGCCGCTCAAATGAGGCTCGCGATGCTAACGGTTACAGGAGCGAATCTGGAGCCAGGCTCTATGTTATGAATAGGATTTATTTTACTAAGAAAATAGCGGGAAAAAAAATTCAGGATCATCTAGAGCGGGTTAATAAAAACATTTTAAGACCAAGATGAAGAGAATCACTGCAGCAGGTACAGAGAGACGAGCCACAAGATCCTAATGTAAGTCAATGAGAGCCAGAGTCAGAAGGAGCCGGAAGAGCCTCCTGGAGAAATTCCTATTTGGCACGCGACGGCTAACGCGTTAGCTATGTCCATTCATATATATACGGTCTATGTATAAGGCATATGAAAAGTGTGCTCTACAGCGCCCCCTACCTATATGAAACCTCAGCATTATTTGATTTGGACCAAATTTGGGGATTCAATTTTATGAATGACTAGAAGCAAAACATATATTACAGACATGGGTCATTTTTCACATTGGCCAGCAGGGGCGCAAAGACTCTAAAAGGGGCACTGTGTAGTTCACTATGGAGGATCTGTGGACAGTTGTCAGGGCGGGACAATATTGGCCAACAAAGTTTTTCTAAGTCTAAAAAGGCTACAAACAATCAAGATGTAACTGTGTTTTTGGTTGTAATGTGGTTTTAGTTCTTTGACCCACCCTTGTATGTCATTGCTGTAAACTAGAGAGACCCTCCAAAAAAGGAATGTGTGTATGTGCCGTTTTGATGATGCCTCTTGTTCCAAAATACTAAATCTCTGTGCAAAACATCTCACTTTCAAGAAGCAATAAATGACTTTACCTCGAGCACTTCACATGACTAAACTCCTGTGGATAAAACCTACTTTGCTCATTTGTATCCAACAGTTTTTGGTCATGCTCCACGGTGCACAGATAACAGCAGGAAATGTATATCGACGACTTTCACAACAGACCGATGTATTGACCACAGTGTTACAGTCCTGGTTTGTCATTGTTTAAAACCTGCTCAACATCTCCAGGTTTTCCTCTTCTGACCTTCTTTCTTTGGGCCTTATTTTCTCATTAAACTAAATTGCATTTTGTCTCTGTGGTTTTCTTACCAAAACACTTCTTTTGTTTGATGTGTCAGAAGCAAAATGGAAAAGGCGGTGTAAAGATTAGACGTGGGAAGGCTTTGTAGTTTCCACGTTGTATGAATGGAGTTAAGAAAAATGTAGTGCACGGGTTTGAGATCTCACATGGTGCCTCTGTATTGCTTTGTAGCTTTTGTGCATTTATTTAGATGTAAAAGAAGGCTGAGAGTACTTCTACCTCATCAGAATGTTGAATTTTAGTCTTTCCATATTGTCTTGCAGTATATTTGTAGCTTTAATGTGTAACTTTTCTGGTCTAGGGTCTAACTCCTGCTTGTCTTCATGGAGATATTACTGTTTAGCCACAATTATTCCACGGTATAAACTTGTTAATCGCAATTGGAAATGGTTAATGGTCAGATCTATAGAGAAGAACGTCTGCACATGGTAAGAATCCATGTTTTTTAAGGTATTTTTAAGTCACAAAACACTGTAATTGGACAAATGGGATGGAGATGGGAGAAGCAAGTTGCAGATCCTCCACCATAGAAGTTTCACACTGCACCTTTAAGTCAGCACTGAGTTTTATCTTCCCAATCTCGGGTTCATTAGTTTTGTTTCTTTTCTTTTTCCCCATTTACAGGTGTATCAAAGAAAGTGGCTAGTCACTGCAGAAAGTTTGACTAGTCGTTGTGTTATCAGGAAAACTTTACCTTTTGACAAGAAGGGGTGACTTTTTGCATTGATTGTCCCGTTGGATATTGGCTGGCAAGAACTTCTCAACAGTTTTATAAGGCCATTAATCTTTGTGTGGCCTTAAAAAGAAACAGGATTTATGACTGCGACTGTCAGACTTTTATAATACTGTATCTGATGCCGTCCACAACAGCGCGGCTCAGTTTTGATTGGATGAGGGTGAAATGAAATGTGGATCTGAACTTTATCTAAAATGTTTTGTAATCGCTAAACTTAAATGTCACCGTGTCTTTAAATTATCTCGTGTCATTTCAGTATTGAATTCCCACGTTTTCATATTGCAATACTGGTACCACTTTAGAATAACTGCACTTTAAACATCCTATATTGTGCAAAATTGACTTTCATGAGCTTTAAATCATGTTAGAATACATAAAGTTGTGTTTTATTTCACTCACACATGTTAGAATAATCCTTTATCATTAGTCTGTCTGCATCTCTAAAGCTCAATTTCAAGTTAGCTACTAAACTGTCTTTGTTCGTACTTTATTAAGGCTTTTAAACTGTAGGTGTTATAACTCATATGTGATCAGATGCTAGTTTTTGCCAGACGCATTTTACTTTAATATTGTTATACCTTTGAATACATTCATGATATCGATCTCACTTTTTGCTGTGCACGTGTTTCTTGCATGTCCAGGGAGATTTACTGTGACCCTTTATGGCAGGTTATAGTGTTATATAGTCTGATTATGAAACATGTGAGGGACGCCTACTCCGCTGTCACTGCCGCCGATGAAAAACAACCAGCACTACTGCACACACACGATCCATCTTCCTTTATGGGGCTAGTTGTGTAGTAGTTACGTGGCATTGATGCATTAAAGGTTCATGGTGGAGCTGCAACTCATGGGTCGTTTTAGTAGCCAAGTGTTTTGTGATTACTTGTATTTAAACTAGTCAAACGATTATGTCTATTGTACATTGAGATGCAAATTTAAAGATGCACTCTGTTACGTTTTGGTTCTGTCACCTGCTTGTTTCTATAGATATGTCATTGTTCTGCCTGGAATGTTGCACAGTATGATATTGAACAGCTCTACTTTACATTTATTTGATTACAAGTGGATTTATAGCTCAAAAATACCATGAAAAATGTGCATTTTGACTCTGAGCTGATATTGGTGTAATGGTTGTAGAACAAGACAATTTAAAAACTATACAGTTATGATACAACATTAGTACTGTTCAGTATAATACATCATAGGATTTATTTTAAAAAGGGTAATTTGTTTTATTGGTACATGATTATTATTTGTATTACGTGATTATATAATATTCGAGTATTTTCTGGTATTGTCGAAAGATTTGGTGTTTTATGAGGCACATCCGGTTCGGTGAACAGCAGGGGGAGCTCCGGTTCGGTCTCTGGCCATTAAAACCACTGACTTGAGACCTGAACAATGTGTTTTATTTACTCAAGTTTTGTTCCCCTTATACAGGGGCCGTGGTTGTAACATTGGCTCTTAACAGATCTGTGTTGTAGCTTGATCTGGTTTAGTCTTGATGAAGATGGAAACTTTTAATGATATACTATGAAACATTCCAGTCAAAGCATTAATACCTCCATGGAGAAAGGCATTGGATGACCCTCCACCAGAAAGTTGCACATGCACATACGCAAGTTTAAGTAATAAAAGTTTAAATCTGATTACTAAAGCCTAGATGACATGACGTGTATTAATGCTAAAAACATAACAAATCATTTATTATTTTTTGACATTTTATTTGTTTCCATGTCTGTCTAGTCCAGATAATATGATTATTTTAACAATCCACCTGTCAGAATTTATCAGATTAATTGCTGGAGTCCTAGTTGATGTCTTTGTGACTGTGTCATTGTGTTCTATTTTGTGACAGTTTTGTGTTTTTTTTGTAGAAGCCAATTTTACACAGAGTTTGAATGATTCCAAATGATAAAAGTGATCTCAATCAACAAAGAAAATGTGTTAAACAAGCTGACAAGTTTTCAAATCATATTTCTAAAAAGAATAATCTACATGATCAATATTCCAACATTTTCAACTTTTTTTTTTATTCGCTGCCTCCTCTACATAAAAAAACATGACATTTACTATTCAAATACAAGAATGTATAAATGCGGGTGTCACTTCAACTGAAATAAGAAGACGGGGAGAGACAGGCTTTTGAAAATTGGCCTGTGCATATTCATATTTGGTTCAATCAAGCATCCAGATTCAAATATTAATAGGCCTGGGAGCTGTAATTGTAGCCTGTCATTGCCTTGTTTGAGGCTGATTTCACATTGGATGGATCTGGGCCTGTGTTGTCATGAGCTCCTGGGACTCTTACTATGGTCCAGAAATGTGAAACTGAATTTTTGCCTGAGTGAAGCTGTGGCAGACGCGGCCTCATTATCGCAGCACAGATCTGGCATTTACGGCGAAGACTTGATCAAAGTGGGAGACACAGAGGCGCGCCGATGTATTAGGTATTAGGAAAATCTAATTATTTCAGCCGTTTGATCCAAAATAAGGATATATAGTTTCAGCAAACAGTTATTCAAATATTTCAAGCTTGAATCAAGTTATAAGTTATAAGTCTTATTTGGATTGTGAATAGGAATAAATGCCCTCTCGTTTGAACTGAATTATAGAAAAGAAGAAAAAGGTAATTTCATTTTTCATTCATTTTAGTGGTTTGAAGTTGGTAAATGTAGTTTTTCTTGTGAAAGATGCGACCTGCTTGTCTCTGTGGAGATACTTGCACTGTGAATAGATATAATGTTTCACAGTATCTTGCGTTTATTCATTTTTTAGTGTTTTTATTGCCAGGGAAAGTACCTCCAAAAACATGCATTCTTACTGTGAGCGTCGTCGCCTTTTCACAGATCCGACCTATGACTTGGCCAAGAGTTTTGAGTTTAAATCCAGGAAACATTTTATGCAAAGCAATAACATCTCTGTGGAGGCGAGCAGATGACAGATCCTCCTCTGGAAAAGTTACAAGCGACTCTTTAATAATGAAATACGTGTGGATGCTGGTGTTTGCCTTGTGCACAGTTGTGTGTATACGGAGGGAGAGCACAGTGTGGTGTGTGCGGTGACAGAGCCTAAGGCAGCAGGTGTTGTGTGCCTTTTGAACAGTGAATGTGTTGATTCAGATGGGGCACAGTTTTCCTCTGGAGGGAGCTGGAGACGGGGCCGGGCTCCAGGATGTGCTGCGTGGACTTGTGGCTTTCCGTTTGTGTAGCAGGACTTGATCCCCGGAGAAAAGTCTAGTTTAGGTCACGCTGACAGTAAAAAATACATCTTTCGCATATGTTCTCTGCAACCTACAGCGATTGCTCCATGTGACAGAGGAAAAACCTTAATGGGATTCGTTTGAGGGCACGATGACTAGCAGAACATTACTGATAGAATAGCAGAAACCTCTCAGGAGGATCGGAGAAACCATTGTGACAACAGGGCACGCGCTCCACTTTCAATTTACTCATTTTCACCTCATGGCCGGCCGAGGAAAGAGGCCAAAAAATGAGGGAGATTTAGTCTATGTCGCGCGTTAAGCCGTCCGCGCTCTGCAAGTCGCCATCAGGAGTGAAACGGTGGACACTGATGGCATTCATCAAAAGTTGTAATGGATTCACAGTATGAGGCTGAATAAGAAACTCTGGGGCCAAAGTTTAGAGTAGGAGAGAGAGCTCTGCCGGAGAGATTTAAAGTCAAATCTATGCCCAATCTGAGCGAGCCATGGTTACACACAGACTGCAGATTACAGAGCAGAAAATGAGTAATTTCACTCAAGAATGGGACAGATGGCGGGGTTTGTTACAATAGAAACATACTTTGCCAACGTTTTAACGGGTTGTGAAAAGAGTGCTGAAGTGACAATTTTTTACACAGTGACAATTCCTCATAGTCTGATTCGTTGGCATTTTATTCTGCTGTTATAAATATCGAAAAGGAAAATGAACAAATAATTTTTCTAGTATTAGCTGTATATTCTCAAATCTCCATTACCAATATTCATTTTAACTGCTGATCTACATTATAATATTTCCTCATCACAAACATACCTAGTGTTTTGTTTCATTCACACACGTTTAACACGCAAACCCTGTGCATTTAGTTATTTTCTTCAACAAAAAACACCCTGTTCCACACTGTGATGCTATGTGGTAATACAGGAAGTGCCCCACTGTGTTTTAAATCCCATACACTTTGACTAGAATCATTTGAATGACCTGGAATTAGTCATCTCTACTGAATAAAAGGCATCTAAAGTGGATTCTGGGCTTTGGAGATGCAGACTTATAATAAAGAACTTCTCAAACATGTGTGAATGCAACAAAACCTATCTCCGGGTATGTGTTTGCATGGCTTAAATTGAGTTATTGAATCACTTTGACAAAAATTGCATTCAATAAACAAAGGATATATGGCTGTGATCCCATCTCAAACCGACCAATAATATTTTCTTCCGATTTCTATTAGCCGGGAGTAAAAAAAAACAGACAAACAAGCAGAAAAAAGACAGAAAGATAAGGGTGATTGACAGATGAGAGTATGCGACTGATAGCCAAAGTAATTTACAGCTATAAAGCGCGACCGCCCCGACAATAAACACAACAGGAAGCAATAAGTCCCGTGTTGACCCGTTGTCATGGTGACGGAGGGGCAGGACCAGCTGAGGTTAGAAAACTCACTCAACAATAAATGACAAAAAAGATGAGTAGGAGTCAAGGGAGGGGAGCGGAATTTAACCGAGGCTGCAGAGGACGACAAATCTGAAGTTTATGTGCACAGTAGGAAGCTAAATAAAACGCACACCAGCTCTGCAATAAAAGAAGTTGTCCTATGCTTGTGCCTACTTTGTCATTTTCAGCCTTTCTTCTCCAAAACACTGGAGTTTTATCGTAAGTAGGTCAAAGTTTGCTGGTTGATATGTGAGAAATGCTAGTCACAATACAAATCAATACGTCACTGTCACAATATTAAGAAGAAATGGGTGGCAAAGTGTAAAATATAGACAAAAAGGAGACGCTAATCTAAAAGCATCAAGACTCGCAATCATATCTCGCAATTCTAAATAAGTAACGTCAAGATCAGCATGTCCGGATGATGGATTTGAACTATATTCGCGTTCTAAAGGTAAAAGTACATTCAAACACGATACGATCTACGTCTTTGTCCGTAGCCCCAAACAAACCACCCTTTCCCTATCTGCGTATTATAAATAAAACATTTCATTTAGTACTATTTGTGAATATTTATGCTTTGGAACGCCTCTTATCTCTATTTGGAGTCTCCCACCCAACGCTCTGTCCCCGAGGAGCCGAACAGGAAGTATAGACTAGTGACCCGCCCAACACTGCTTTTTACATTCACTATTGCTTTCTGGAATGTCCCACAGTATGGCATTAAACGTATGGAGATGATAAGATGCAGGTCCGGTCTGTGGAGAGTCGTCGCTGCTCTTTGATAGAATTTTTATTTCTGCAATAAAAATAAAGAGTTGTATAAATATAATCAAGTTTAATGCCATTTTCTGCAGCATTTCAGGCAAAACTATTACATCTCAAGCTGGTGAGAAAAGTTAGATAATGCACCTTTAACCAAACTGAATCCAAATAACAAGTCCATGGAATCGATCGATATTCAATCAAAAAGCAGTGCGTTATTTATAGATTTTCGACTACAGTAATATTTCTCACCCAGGAGTCTTCACGGGAGAATATCTTTACAATCAATAACATTTAATCGTAAACGGATGCCCGCAGATTATCAACGAATCGTCAAACCTGCGCTCTCTTTGCTCTTGTTTCAACATGTGAACTCTCAATATATATAATGTATAATACAGGAGTGTCATAGCGCAGATAAACGTGCGCACCCTCAGGCTTTAGAAACAGGCTGGTAAACAATACTGGAAGACTGGCTTTACAAGGGCAATGTGTCCAGCAGTTTTAAGGTCGCCTTGCTCCAGTGGTGTTTTTAGCTTGGCGTTTTTAGGGCAAGAGCAGGAAAGATACAGGCCAGGATCAATGAAACTTAGATGGCTCTTTTGGTGCGCCTGATTAGTGTTGCAAGGTGGTTTTGAATGAAATTAGAATTGCAGGGTGAATGGAGGAAAATTTTGAATGCGGCAATTTTTAAAAGTTATTATGTCCTCTTCAGACAACAAAAATATTCTGTCTCCATGGTGTTACTATGTAGAAAACTCGCTTACTGTGTTTTTGGATCTCTACACATCTACACTGCCAAAAAAAAAAAGAAAAAAAAGGTCACACACTTAATGTTTCCATGCTGTTGATTACAGGAAGCATTTGTCTTGGCTTAAGCTTCTGCAGTGTCACAAGATTCATTTCAATCCAGTGTTGCATTCATTTTTCAACAAGATCTTGCATTGATGATGGTCGAGTCTGAGCGCTGGACAAAGCTTCTCCAGCACATCCCAAAGATTCTCAAAAGGGTTAAGGTCTGGACTCTGTGGTGGCCAATTCATGTGTGAAAATGACATCTTCTGCTCCCTGAAACGCTCTTTCACAGTTTGAGCCCGATGAATCCTGGCATTGTCATCGTGACATCAGGGAAGAAAAAATCCATTGATGGAATAACCTGGTCATTTAGTATATTCAGGTTGTCAGCTGACCTCATTCGCACAAAGTGTTGCTGAACCTCCACCTGACCAACTGCACCAACCCCAGATCACAGCACTTAGTTAAATCCAGTGCAGTGTATTCTGTCTCCATGGTGTTACTATGTAGAAAACTTGCTTGCCCTGTTTTAGGACCTCTACACATCTACACTGCTCGGCTGAAAAAAAAAGGTCACACACTTAATGTCTCGTTGGCGTTGATTACAGGAAGCATTTGCCTCGGCTTTGTTTCGATAAGCTTCTGCAATGTCACAGGATTCATTTCAATCCAGTGTTGCATTCATTTTTCAACAAGATCTTGCATTGATGATGGTCGAGTCTGAGTGCTGCACAAAGCTTCTCCAGCACATCCCAAATATTCTCAAAAGGGTTAAGGTCTGAACTCTGTGGTGGCCAATTCATGTGTGAAAATGACATCTTCTGCTCCCTGAAACGCTCTTTCACAGTTTGAGCCCGATCATGATGTCTCCTGCTCCCTGAATCACTCTTTCACAATTTGAGCCCGGTGAATCCTGGCATTGTCATCTTGGAATATGCTCGTGCCATCAGGGAAGAAAAAATCCATTGATGGAATAACCTGGTCATTCAGTATATTCAGGTTGTCAGCTGACCTCATTCGCACAAAGTGTTGCTGAACCTCCACCTGACCAACTGCACCAACCCCAGATCACAGCACTTAGTTCAATCCAGTGCAGTTTATTCTGTCTCCATGGTGTAGAAAATGTAGAAAAGATGGACTTCTACTCATCTGTGTTGTAAATATGGATGGTTAATTGATAATTGTGATTAGATTAGAACTAAAATGATGCCAAAAACTAGTTTAAATCATTGGTAAAGTCTGATTTCTTGTGGAACGGTGATATATGGAGCTTCATTTCCATCTACCTCCTGTTTCCCCAAAGTTTAGCTGCTCCTCAACCTTCATAACCTCACTCCCATTACTCCTCCCTGCTGCTCTCTGCACTTTTTCTTTATCCAATCAGCGCCCAGTTTGCCCAATTTAAACCGATATTGCACAGTTGCCTTGATTTGTGCTTTGCCCCACTTCCTCCCCTCAGTTTTTTATAATCTCATCATGAAGACATCTCCTAAACGACATCTAATCCACGTCCTTCATCGTCTTCTCTCAAGGTCTGAGTACCAAAGAGAACTCATGCAATAAAACTACTAATGCATCTTCTCTGTGTCTGTCTGAGCGTCTCTAGGTTGAAATATTTGACAGCGAATTGAGAATCTAAGCGAATTTCGAGCGTCAAAAATATGATATTGTGACAAAGTTCTTACGATTTCTCTTGCAAACGTGATTTCTGAACTGTTTATCCCAGCCTTACTTCTATTTTGTTTAACGAAGTAATGCCTTGTGTTTTGGCTGTCAGAAACTTCTTGAAGAGTGTTTCATTTTTCAGACCTCAGAACAAATAAGACAAAAATGATTGAAAATAGCTTGAGGTAATTCCACTTTCAAATCTTTCGTGTATCTTTTGCTGTTTGTTTGCCAGGCTTTTTGTTTCTTGTTTGTAGGCCAATATTACCATCTGTTCCTGCCTCGTGGTTGCATCTCTTTTCATAATTTAGTTTGTATCTTAATTACAGCTTTTTATCAAGACACATTGTACTGCACAAAAGTTTTACTGAGATATGACTAATCTTTGTTAACTGAAAGTGGTTTGATGCCGTTGTGCATTTCATGTAGTAAATGGAGCTTGGGGAAAAATCATTAACTTTGGTACAGATCTTAATCACTGTGTTGTTTTCATTTTAGATACAGACCACAGATACCAGCTCGATACAAGTGGAAATTATACGTTTTAGTGGACTCTGAACCTTTTTGATGAAACGTAATAATTTGTGTGTGTCATTTATCCCAGAATGGTTGGTACTGAAAATGGAGTTTTGAGTATTTTGATCTACCGTATTGGCTTTTGGAACTATAACCATTGTTAAGTCTTTTGTTTTACCTGGTTTAGTCCTGTTATGAGTCTGACTTTGAACTTCTAGTGCAGTGTTACGACCCAGCTCTGCGAGGGAAGGGAAGTGGGAAGTAACAAAAAACACCAAGGTGGAAAATGGAATAAATAAGTAAGGTTTAATTAACAGGGATGTAAAAGGTTTAACTTAACAAAACATGGTAAAATATGCACAGAAACTAAACCAAGTTAAGAAACAACACAACAGGTTTAACATAAAACAAGTTTTGTGCTAAAACGGGTCACGTGGGTTCACAAAACGAGTGATTAACTAAGGGACACAAAAATACTAAACCAAAACCACGAGTGTCCCAAAGAAAACCACAAACCCACAAACAGAATCGACAGGAACACACACAGGAGACACATTGTCAGACTGGCCACAAAGCCCAGCAGCCCTGAACAGGAGCTGTGATCTTCTTAAATAGGGGGAGGAGGCTGGAGGCGGGGCCAGGTGAAGAGGTGATCCACCAATCAGGGACCAGAGCTCAGGCAGCAGGAACAAACTGGCCACAAAACACACAAAAATACAAACTGGAGGCCTGGAGCCGTAACATGCACCCTGATATTTTCATAGTTGGTATTTGGGTAAAGCCATAGACTGTGCAAAGAAGTGGACTAAGGGAGTGCGATGTCACCCACAGTGTTTGGCAACTGTCAAGTGGAGCTCACCGAGGCTGACAGATAAAGGAGCGAATCTGGAGAGTTTCGTATTAATAAGAATTTTTTTACGGACAAAAAATCTCCACGATCATGTAGAGCGGGTTAATGCGAACATTTTAAGATCAAAATGACGAGAGAGGGTTGACAAGGGGCGGGGTTCAATGTGAAGTCGAAATAAATTGGAGTCGGAGTCAATACTCACTTCCTATTTGAAACGCGGCAACTAGAGTGGCTTTGCTTTACCCGTTTATATTTACAGTCTGAGACACAGACATTGAATTGTATGAAGAGTGACTCTTTTTCTAGCCAGCCTCTATAATCACAACATTAGTGTCTCTCAACATTTGTCAAAGCTTAGTCTTCTAAAACTGTCAAACGTCTCCTACTGCGTGTAATTTCTATAGCTTTATGACTCCACATCATCATTTCCCGCACATTCACACGTCTATTCCACACCGTGCGCTTTGGAACATGCTAATTGGTGGCGTCGGCTAACCTTTTCACGGCCCCGTTCTCGCCCAGCAGGTGGTGCCCCCTCTGGCTAATTGCTCTCCTCTCTCTCCGTCCACTCGGGGTGACAGCCACGTCATATGGTATAGCATCGTACAAGTTTTATTTTTACGTCTCCGGGTTCACTGCGTGGACATGCTCAGAGACCACCCAGTCGGGGGGATGTGATCAGCAGCCTTCCCCCGGGACTGAGCACTCGAGGCGGTGATGAGGAGGAGAGAGAAGTGCCGCTGAAGAGGATAAAAGGCAAAAAGGCATTACCAGAAATCTTGCATCGTCAGTTTAAGTCCTCAGCAGGCCTTGGGTTTCAAAATGCAGCCCATTCAGCAACTTGGTTCATTTCTGTATTCCATATGAGGGGCTCAGTAAAACTATAGTGATAGCTGCAGCTGAAGGTCTATGTTTGTGCTGTTTTATGCTCTATAGACCTTTTTTTTAGCTTTTAAATGTGTTAAAATCGTGTTTGTGCTGTTTTATGCTCTATAGACCTTTTTGTAGCTTTTAAATGTGTTAAATCAATGTTGTATCCTCATCAAAAACATGCTTGGATGTTTTGTATTCATTACTTTGTTTTTCTTCTTTCAATTTTTAGTAAACTTGCAAATGTCATGCCAACTAATGCTTCCAGGCATTATTTGAAGTTGGATAAGAAATACCATGCTGACCAAAAATAGCCTGAAAAACCTGAAAATGCATAACGTAGAAGAACTTTAAAACATACCTTTTTTTGAGCAGGTTCCTGATTAGCACAATTTAAGCACATTAGCTCCTGACACTTTGAGATTATATTATGAAGTCCTGAGATTACTGCTAACCCTAACATTAAAGCACTGCCGGACCGATCTCAAATAAGCGGATTAGCGTGTAAGAAACACTGCAATCATAAGGTCATCTCGGGAGTGCCTTTTCGACGCAAAAACACAAAGAGCTACAGGATCAATAGGTGATTATCAGGCAGCAGCCAGCGGCGCTCCTGATCAATTCCAATTTCACTTGTTTAAAGGCTTTACGTATGAAAGCCGGGGTGTCCTTTTTGTCGTTATGATCACCGGGATATGCCTGGGTATCGTCTGCTGCACTCTGGAATAAGTTATTGGTAATCTGTGGAACCTCTGGCCTCACTTGTCATGAGTGGTGGCAGCTGGCACACATTAGCAGAGGTCAGTTGTCGATGAAGTGTTGGACAGGAGCTTTGTAATGTCCACATTAACTGATCGGAGGCGACACGGTTGATCGCTTTGACTTTGATCCCGTGACTTCTGTCCCGGTTCAATAGTCCTCGCCGGAGATTTAGGATCCATTTGAGAAAGTTTGCCCGAGGAGGAACTTTTTAGATGATGCAGAAGTGCAGTTTGCATTTTAGACGTCTGTTGATTTTTGCTTGATCATAAATGTCAAAATGGTAGCTTTTCTGGTGGAGCATGTGGGAATAATATCTTAATAATCAATTGTGGGAATGATATTTTTATAATCTGTGTGTTCTTTGGAAAAGTTTGCATGATTTCATAATCTGTGTTCCTAGACAAAGAGTCTGCGCATGCGACATGTGAGACCGGGGTTAAAAATACATGACACAAGGGGAAACATGGATATTCGTGTTTAGAGCAGGTACAGTGGACCAGAGAGTAGGGCCATATATGTACAGTTTAAAGGACTGGGGTGTTCATGTTATTTTCAAGCTGTAAACCAAACCAAACACGGAATCCAAGTCATTTAAAGAAAGCTGATGTCTGCTAAAATTACAGTATAACTGTGTGAATACTGCAGGGAGCTGCAGAGATGTAAAAGTGGACAGTCCCCAGGGGTCAACCTGTATTTTCTGCCTAAACCAAATAAATATATATTAATTTGCATCTGGACTTCTGGACTCTTGTTTTCATCGCCTCCTGAGAAGCTGACAAGCATATGACGCCTATGACAACTGAATAAATGATACGTCTATACAGTTTGTCATCATTTGGAAAATTCGATCTCTCTTGAGGCGAGTAAGTGTTTGAACAAGGAATATGCATTAGATCCTGACACAAACACAAAGCATAATCTTTAAAATGTGACATAATATAAGCCATACATCACTCCACCTGTACAATGGAAGGGTTTGTTATACAGATTAAACAGGTTAGATTGACTAAACAAAAATGTGGTTGCAGATGAGTGGTTCTAGTGCCTGAAATTCTCATATAATAGAGCTAACATTCAACCTGTTTCCGGGCTGCGGGACTATCAGCTTTCTTCTGTATCCTTGTCATAAGATTGCAAATAAAGGCTATTATTATAACTTGTGCAAAGCATTTCTCTGTAACCTTCAAATGCTTTGCAGTGGAACAAATGCAATGATGGTTCAAGAGAGTACGCTTGGAAGATGTAAATTCCAAATCATAAAAACCATTCACTCAACGGCGCCGTGACTCATTTTGACAAGCTTCCTAATACAAAGATATCCACTCTTTAGGGCCCGACTTGTCCCTGATGGGTGCTGCCCTCATAACAGGAAGTAGACTCGCAGTGATAACCAAAAACTACAGGAAGTGACCCTTTACCGTTTATTTTACCAGCTGGGATTTGTAGTGGGAAAGTTCAGCCTTATTGATTTCTGTGTACGAAGAGGAGGCAGTGAGGCGGGGTCGGATAAGTCTTTGATAATGTGAATAGGGAATAGTGAGATCTGTGCTTCAACGGAGAAAAGTTCGGAGTGCTGATGCGTTCAAGCCCTTTAGTGTGTTATTTGTTCACCGTGTTGTGCGATACAGACGTCTAACTTAATTCATTTGATGTGTTTACTGCTCAGACTATTCCCAGAAGTACAAGTCTGTCTCAACTTGCTTCTTTTTATATATTTACTGCCACAACAAGCTGGTCATTGTTAAATTATTCAAGTTGAGCCAGTGAGGTAGTACTATGCTACAAATACAATGTCGACAGAGGATCTAATATATTATTTTTGATATAATAGCCTTAAACGTTTATTTCTATTTCTTATTTATGTTTATATTAACATCTCCCTTTATTACATATGTTTGAACTTCTTCCACCTCTTATACTAAAGGTTTTATTTGTATTATGTTAGTACTTCAAATATACACCCACATAGAGAATATTATAAAGATCTTATTTGCATTTTACGTGTACATTCGTAAAATAGGGTTGCACAATTTTTCTGTCAAACATTGCGTTTTTGTTTTTAAAAATAGGATTTTGTTCACGTTTTAAACATCTCCAGGAGAATTGACAAAAAGAGTGAAAAAGCCCATAAACTAAATCTGTATATTGAGATATTTTCATGTTATATTTTGTCATTTGTGGAGAAAATTGTTTCAAAAATTGCAGCTTTTGCTAACTGTGACCATTAAATTTGTAACTTTGATTGCGAATAGTCCTGCAGCCCTACTGTAAAACTCCCCCCTCACACAATCCTAAAAGTGCATGCATTTTGTCGCCATAAAATCAAAATGCAAGTGCCTCGAGTGTATCAGTATTTTTAATTGGCTAAGAACACTTCAAAGTCTCTGCTCCTCTCATGAATATGCAACGGCGCATTGTATCACAGTATTTTTTCTATGGCTTGACAGCCATCTGTCTGTAGCTTTGATGCTCACCACATGTCTGGCCTTCTGTTCTCTCACTCACCCACCAGGTTCAATATATGTGACAATGAATTATGAAATGAGCAATGGATAGTTAGCATAAGCCTAAAGCCTAAACCTTATATCGCCTGGTTTCTCATGACTTCAAAGTGTGTTACCTTATTTTTTTCTGCAAGAGATACTACAGAAATTTTCTACCTACTCTGCCTAACTTCAAAAAACTTGCTACAATCCAATTCCGTGAAACGAATTGTAAAAATTAAAACACAAAATTTAAACGACAACCCCTAAGTCAATTCTCTAAACTAGAATATGTTTTATAATGCACTTTTGGTTGACTTCTTTCATGTTTTTCAGTGTGCATTTTTGACATAGCTCCTGGATTTGATGTGATCTCCCCTCTCTTGGCTTTATCAGTGGTCCCATAATAAACCTTTACATTCCGTGTGAGAGGGCAGTGTTGGTGCTGGCGGGCTGTCCCGGTGCAGCACAGGAAGTGGGTGTGTGGAGAGTGAGGGTGAGGTGAGCAGAGGAGGGGATGAGGGAGGAACACCGATTAAAATAATAAACAGCTTTGTGAACAAGTAGGACCAGTGACCACGGGCGGCAGCGGCACTCGAGATGGCAACTCCGATCACTCCTGAAGGAATTGAAGGAGGATTTTGTACTTTTTGTTTGGAAGAAGTTTTGTAGTCGTTGGTGACAGCTTCTTTTTAAAGTCTTGAGGAGATTTTCTGCAAACACGTGGCTCCAGAAAAGAAGGGAGCATTCTTTGACTAAGTAGCCCAGTCATGGCAGTGATTAGAGGGGTGTGATGGAGCCAGAGCAGTCCTGGAGTAGAGGCTTTACCTTTTCTCAGAGGAAATGAAAACTTCATTCAACTCTTTGTTTCTCAAACCATCCTTCAAGTGCACGTGTGGCTGGAAAATTTAGTTATTTTTATTGGCGTAATTGAAAACAAACATCCTCTTTCTCTGCGTGAAAAGACCGTGGGGAGAACCAACACAATGTCATAGAACACTTCCAGACGTATTCTTGGAAAGCAACAAATCGTCCTTCAAGTCACACTTAGTTATCTTAACACTGCAGACTTCCACTCAAGATTTGTTGGATTTCGCGCCCCTGCAGCCTCGACTTTGTGAAACCTCCAGTGGCACCAATCGTCCTCTTTAATCCAGCTCTGAAGCGTGACCGTGGGTGAACTGTCACCGGTTCCCCCCTCTCCTTCTGGATGCTGAACATGTGTAGGCACTCGGGCATCCATTCACCGCCATTCTTTGCTCTGGAAAATTTGGATTTGACTGTCTGCTTCCCAAAAGTTTGCGGCCATTGTTTGCTCAGACCAGGATTTATTATTGATCAAAAGTGCATATGACAGGTTAGACTATTCATATCACTAAAACATCTATATATTCTTAGCAAAAAATCCTAGTTTTATCATTTTCCTTTCTTGATGCACAGATATCACATGCATTACGGTAATTTCATAACTGTAAATAGAAATCCTAATGTTAACAAGAGCCTAAATTACACAGTAGTTATGATTAGAGTAGTAGAGTAATAATAAATCAATTACAACACCTTTATTTTGTTAAATGCCTGAAACTTCCTTGAATTTTATGTATTGATGTTAGAGGAAGAGGGATTCAGTCTTCGAACTCAACGGTACTTCCAGTATTTTTGAAATTTTCTTCTCAACTTTTACCCCAAACAATTGCCACTTAACTGATGTAAAACTATGAGAAATATTTACCATGGGTACTACCCCAAACCAAGCAATAGTTCGAAAAACATGAAAACCCGTCCGACGCACTTTAATCACAACCACTGGAGGACTTCTACCCCAAGTTTAAAGAATACACAAAGCTGAAAGGATGTAAAGCAAGTGTGAGATCGAACAATGATCGGATTCAACTTCAGCTTACAGGATTTTCTGCGAAATTTCGAACAGGTAAAAGCAATGAAAGTTTACGCCCTGTACTTTGTGAACTATAACACTGTCGCCGTTTGTTTCACATCTTCTCACCGGTGGCCCTAATACCTTCTGTTTTATGAGGTCCAAGTAGTTATTATTAGCCTCATTAAAATGGAATAATTGGTTGTGGCCTGCTTTCCGTTTTATTAGCGAGTGCCACCATGCAGAGCCAGTACAGTGCAGAATGAGACTGACTTCTCGGGTGTAATTTGTCCAAATTAACTCTTCTGGCGAATGTGTTCTCCCCCAACTCATAGCAGGCATTACTCAGTCCAGCAGTCATTGTTTATTAGGATTTTCATTTTGGTGATATTTTAGTAGGACGTTTTAATGCTGGTTTTATTCTCAGACTAGTGTAAAACTTGGATGATTAAGTAATGTGAAAGAGAAGGCTGATGGTGATGCAATGTAAGAACAAAACCAAACTGATGAAGAAATGTGGCTCTACAGAAGTTGTGTTCACTATATTTGAGAATTTGAACTGTGAAAAAATACTATAGTTTAATTAAATACGCTGGTAAAACAGTTTTTTTGATCATATGGCTAAGCCCAGGTATTACACAGATATAAATATTAACAATAAATATAATTCTACCATGAAATTCTCACCCTCCAGCTCAAATATTAAACATTCAAATATTTAAAACTACACAAACGCAACCTAGTCGCCCACGCAGCTGTCAGTACAAATGCAGTACTTTTTCTTGTTCCCTGTGCTCAAGTGTTTCAGCTTCTTGCCACATATATATTTGAGAACTTTTTGAACCGAATATGCCACAATCCTAATTTCTCGTCGTTCTGAAACACTTATATTGTTAATTTTAGCGCGGAGCGAGGCTGCAGATGAAGCGCTCCGTCATCGTTGGTGTGTTTAAGCATGTCTCTGTTTGAGTTAAAGAGCCCAATCTAAAAGTACAAGGGCCATATTGACTCTATCCAACAAGAGCCATAAATAAAACATGGCTGACCGCAGACAGAGGGCTTTTGTAGTGCGCCGCCTGAAGTGTACCACACGCGTCCTTAAGTACTACCCCTGGACTCGTATCGACCCGCTCAGAGTAGTCTTTCAGCGAGTCAAATGACATTTACAGAGTCCTTTTGAAAATGTATATGAGGGTCTGTCTGCCCACACGGCCCCCGCTCCTGCAGAGGTGTGTGCGCTCAGGTAGCTCAGAGGAAGCGAAAGTGCTAAAAGAAAATAAAGAAAGCACTCGGGTAATGAGTTGAAACGCCGCCAGCTGGACGCGCGGCCCGACTCCAGCGCCTTGTTCTCTGGCTGTCTGTATGTGCAGATCTTCACTCTCTCTTTATGACCTTTTGTTTGATTTATGTCAGGAGCTGCTGGGGGATTATCTTGCACATCACACGTTTGCTTATGTCTTTTGGAATTTCAGAAGGATGAAATATCGGGACTGTCGCCGTATCAATTAACGGTTTAAAACAAAGGTGTTAAATCTTTTGAAAGGTCAGAAGTCCTCAAAATGGCACCTATTGTTTTACTTTTTTTTGGTTTAGAACGTGGTGTCATATTCCCAGATTGATTACATTGTACTTTGCAGTTAAATATCTTAAAGGTACAAATGTTGAAATGTTTTTTTACTGCTTAGACTACTGTAGAAAATCAAACATATGTCAATACTGCTTTCATATAGGGCAGTTAATTGCAGAACTGACAGACTGGGAAAATCTTTACAATATATCAATTAAGGACAACGACAAATACATTGACTTTTCTGCGTAGATTTAGTTTTACAATTTTATTTTATTCTATTTTTATTTTTAATATTTTTGAACAATACAGAGCAAACCTGGAACATGAATTTGCCCTTGGGGATAAATAAAGTTTATGTCTATGTCTATGTCTATAAGTGCCATTATCAAGCTACAAGGCATTTATAAGCATTACTTTTGTGTAGATTTTTGGTTTATTAATAGTTATAAGGTGTTTACAATTCACCTGCAAATATGAATGACTTGCAAATACATAGAAAAGTATAACTCATGCATATTCATGTCTTATAGTTTACTGATAAGCCTTTAATACAGCAGCATCATTATCTGCAAGGCGACAGCTTGACTTAAATACCATCACATGTTGAGTTAAGTGTAGCACATGACGGCAGCTCACATGTGCAGCGCTGGAATTTCACTTGTCTATATATTTTAAAGTTCCTATATTGCACAAAATGGATTCTAGTTATAATTTTTTACCTCATCAAAAACATGTTTTGTTTGTTTCATTTGAGTAATGCTTTATTATTAGTCTGTCTACATCTCCAAAGCTCACGGTTAACAGCTAACTTTTAACTTTAGTTTTCCAAGTCGATCTAGTGAAGGCGTATGGAGCACTTCC
>KN497952.1:6487-18534 GCA_000787155.1 Scartelaos histophorus | reverse complement strand
CAACATTATGACATAAATCAGAAAATTGCGCAATAGGGGCTCTTTAAGGAACCGTTCAAAAGTGCTGAGTTTTTTCACAAATGCCACATCACAACACTGTCCTCCCTCTCTCTCCCCCCTCCCTCTCGCCTCTCCCACAGCAGCTGCCGTCTCTCAGCCTGCTCGCTCATGCGTCTTCTGAACGGAGCTGAAAACCGTGACTGTGGAAGAACTGACCCGAAACGACGTCTGCTCAGCTGCGAGAGAAACCCGTTAAAATGGACAGTGAACCTTAAAGCCCAACACGGAACACACAAAAGACTCACTATGGCAACCAAACCGATAGAGGTATCCTGAGATTACCCACACAGTTCACTACAGGGAATTGAATCCCAGACCAGCACAAAGATTGTAGATAACAAGAGATTTGCTGTGGCTTTCTCAGATCTCCAGGTGTTACAGGAGGACAGTTTGTAAGGGCAGTTAGTATTATGTACAACTTTCAATTTTTTCTTTCACTATTTTCCTCTTTTTGTTTTGAGTGTTGTGTTAGTTGGTGAAGCTCATAGAGTTGTCACAATATTGAAAATTGAAATAAGGAAATGACTTGATGCTCAAAACCGATTCTGATGCTGCAATGAAGCTCCACAGCAAGGAGGCTCTAGGTTTGATCCTCTGCTCTTTCTGTACAGAGTTTGCATGGTCTCCCAGGGTCCAGATGGGATTCCTCTGGGCACTTCAGTATCCCCCATCTACCCCCAAAACATGCATGATACCTCAAATCCTCCAGATGAGGTATACGTGACCAAGACAAGCAACAAGATCACAGAGGTGGGATCCCGGGCATTTATAACCCAGGTTTCCCCACATGCCACATGACATGTCACCACCCACTTCTCCAGTTTACCCATTTATTACCCATTTTACTATATGTGTAGTGTGTGTGTGTGTGTGTGTGTGTGTGTGTGTGTGTGTGTGTGTGTGTGTGTGTGTGTGTGTGTGTGTGTGTGTGTGTGTGCGTGCGCGCACGTGTGTGTGTGTGTCTGGATGGTTTGGGTTTGTAGGGATGAGCAGCTGAGCAGCTGTGGGTGGAAATGTGGTATTGCTTTTAATCACTGTAAAGCACTTTGTGTTACATTTTTGTAAGAAAAAGTGCTTTATAACTAAAGTTTGATTGATTTATTGATTGAATTATCCAGAGTATTAGAAGGTCCGTGATCCTCCCTACTCAGGTTTGTGGGAGAGAAGAAGGGACAGAGTTTGTTGGTCAGAATGTCCAAACCTTTCACATTTCTATTCTCATTTGTCACTTGTGAACCTAAAACTTCACATGACTCTTTTAAAAGGAGACCTAGTGTTGGGACATTGTCATGTGTGCCGGACATTTCAACTGGAACTGAACCGAATCATACTGAATCTCTCTCATATGACAAATAAAACCTCTTCAGGCATGTTTTAAATGATGGAACATTATAATGTGGTAAAAGCTCAAAAATCCATATATTCTGCGTATTACTGCCTCTTTAATGTAAGAGTATGTGATCTGCATTGTTTAAAAAAAAAAATACTACAATCACACATGGACCTGATTTAGCAGTGCCTGCAGACAGAGGTGGAGTGAAGGGTCAGAATGTTGAGCTGCACTAAGCTGCAGAGGCTGCACTAGCACTGATTCATGAGCATAAATTAGTCTCAAGGTGTCCATATTTACACTATCTAGGCTCACTCTAGTTGCCCCTTCACATAGTAAAACATTTGGGGTTGCCCAGAGCTGCAATGTGCCGTTCTAAAACTATAAAGCACTTTGCAGTTCACTTAGTCCAAAATGGTGCTGTGCCTCTCTCAGCTGCAACAGGAGCCCAGTATCCTCGATCTATTATATTGTATTTGCATAAGAGCACTGGAAAAGATAAATTCACAAATGTTAAGCCTGTTCACATTATTTAAGCTGTGAATATTTTTAATGCTTTACCTGCAATGAATAAGCACAGAGGATTTTAAACGACCAAGCTCATCCTGCTTTCTGAACTCGAGAAGCAAAAAGTTAACATGAGAACTTAGAACTTTAAATTCTATAACATTATAAATCAGCAATATGTAACCTGTGTAAGTTTGACTCATTGTTTTAAGAGTGTGGTCCTTTTAATTTTGCAGTACCATATGCGTCCAGTAGATGGTGCTGTAAGCTCTACTGTAAATACACCATAGATAGTAAATATAGGTCAAATGGACATAGCCAACCTGTTAGCCGCTTCCTTCCAAATAGGAAATGAGCACGGGCAAGCTTCCGGCTCCATCGACCTCAGTTCAGTTTCTATTGCAAAACTGTCTCCACCTTCTCTGCAACTGCCAGTGTCTTAAAATGTTCGTATTAACCCGCTCTACGAGATCACGGTGTTTTTATTCCAATATTCTCACCATAAATCAAGATATGAACATTAATAGCAGACGAATCCACAGCCTCGCTCTTAATTCTTTTGGTTTCTCCTAAGATGTTTGCTTTGATACTAACTGCAGGCATCGATGAGCTTCCTTTGACTGGAGCTGAATGCTATGAGGGACTTCACACTCAATCCTCTTCTTTATACAGCCTATGGGCAACATGTGTAAGACATACTATATAAAATATTACTACATTTTTTAAATAACAATGGTTTTTCAAGGTGCAAGAGGTACTGGGCAATATGTGTGTCAATAACGCAAAAAAGCTTGGCTAAATTTAAGGTATAAACACTTAAATCTATCAGAAAATGACTTTATTATCTGTTCATGCAGCAAGATCATTTTACTTGACAAGTCCTCTTAATATAAACTGGACTAGAATGAAGCAGTCTCAGAACTAGTAGGTAGAGAATAAATCTGAAAACAAGATGAATAACCCGATAAAAGTTTTAAAATCTCGGCCAGATCAGTGAAATTTATTGTGCAGTTTTTGTTTTTGTTTGTGTATTGCAATGCTATTCTAAATAAAACAAACTTTTACACTAAGACTGACTGATACGGTGAATTGTATGCATTTATTTTCTTAATTAAAGACACAGACAATAGAACAAAATACAGTAATTAACATAAACATAGAACAATACCTACAACAAAACTGCCCACTCATTCCCTCCAAACACACACATTTAATTTAATAAAACAAAAGCTGCTTGGTCCATGTATATTTTAATTTTGGCCAACTTTCCCCTTTTTTCAAACATTTTTAGTCACTACACTTAATATTATTTTCACCAGCATTTCCTTTCATCATCTTTTACTACAGTCTTAAAACTTTATTTTAATTGTGTTTTCTTTTTTCTTTAAAGTGAAAATTTGTTGTATACATTTTTTAGTGGAGATTAGAATCATTCAAAAAAAGACTGAGACATGTACAGATCAGAGCTTAACTTGCAGAAATTTGACTTACTCAAACAAAAAAGACTCCACTTGACGATGGTGTGCGTTAATACAGGAAGTGCTCCACTGTGTTTTTAAACTTCATACATCTTCATTAAAATCATCTGGATGATTTCAACCCTGGAATTGCCAAACTCTACTGACCAAAAGGTTAAAGTTGCTCACTTGAAACCCACGACATAACAGAGCACTTTGAGCATTGATGTACATAGACTAACAATAGATACTCAAACATGTGTGAATGAAACAAAACTCAACTTTAGGTCTTTTTGTGATGTCTTAACATTATAACATGGCTCAAATTTACGACCCACCTTCGCTAGGGTCAGGGAAGTAACCAAAAAAACAAGATGGGAAATGGAATAAGTTCAGTCATGTTTAATTAACAGGAATGTAAAAGGTTTGAATTAACAAAACACAATGAAATATGTACAGAAAATAAGCCGAGATAATGGACAAAATAACAGTCATGGAGTTTTGTGCTGAAAACAAGTCATTTTGGCTTATACAAAAACAAGTGACTAAACTAAGGGACACGTAAAACTAAACTAAACCACGAGCGTCCCAAAGAAAAATCACATAAACCCACAAACAGAATCGAGTGAAGTCAGACACACACAGGAAACACAATCATTTAAATCTCCTTAAACATGTGCAGGAGGCTGGAGGCGGGGCAGGATTGGCAGGTGTAGAGGTTCTCCACCAATCAGGGACCAGGACTCTCAGAGCAGGAACTCAGGTCAACCACAAAAAGGAGTTAAAACACACACCAAAATCAGAACTGGACATCTGGGGCCGTAACGCTAAAATTATAACCTAGATCAGAAAGTAGCATAGGGTGGGCCATCTCCAGATTCTCCAGTGACAGTTTAAAGCTTATAATGATAATCAATAAATGAATCGCATGATAACTTCCGTGGCTGCGATAATATCTATTTACATGCTTATAGATAGATAAAGATAGATAGATACATACCTAAGAGACTGAATGTCAAAAGGATTCTGTCGCTCTCTACTGACTCCTCTCGTTTGTGTAGCGTGACGGTGCTTGAACAAACATGTCAATTAGGCTAAGTGCCAGCATAGGCTATTAAAAAAAAAGTGGATAAAGCGAGCGTGACGTCACCCGTAGTGTTCAGGTCCAGTCAAATGAAGTTTGAGATGCTAATGTTTACGGGAGGGGATTTGGAGCCAGGTTCTATATAGAAATTTTACACAAGGGCAGGAAGTAGCTGTGATGTAGGGTAAATTGCACTTCCAATAAATGCTGTTCTATGTGAAAACACCTGTGGGAAAGTGTTGCATACTTTCCACCAGCTTCATAAATCTGCCTCATCACCAAATCTTCATCCAACAAGGTCGACAAAGGACATATTCTGTCCACAACTACGAAGGTAAGAAAGACAAAAACTTAAATGGCGAACAATGACGGATTAGTGAAGTACTCCTGAGCAAAACTGACATTATGGTAACGTTATCAGACTGATTCTACAATTAAAACAAATCAATTTCATGATGTTGATATTTGCATAAATATAGTTTTGTGCAGTTGAATTGCTGAGATGTGATCTGTGAACATCTGTAGCACTCCAGCTGCACAAATCCATCTCTGCTACTTTCTACATCATGAAATTGTTTTTTAATTTAAGAATCAGTCTGAGTTAACAAGTTACTTATTAATGAATGACTTACTACTCATGTTTTATTCATTAAGATAAGGTTAGTTTTAGGTTAGTCATTGTTCATCCTTAAATTTTTGTCTTTCATACCTTGATAGTTGTGGATAAATTCTTCATGGACAGATTATGTTTTTTGTCGACCTTGTTGGATGAAGATTTGGTGATGGGGCAGATTTACGAAGCTGCTGGGAAACACACAACACTTTTCCACAGGTATTTTTCCATAGAAAAGCAATGATCGGAAGTCGCGTTTACGCTACATCGTGGCTTCTTGCTGGCCTTGTGAAAAAGGTCTATTATGAATACGATATTTTGGACAAAATAGCAAAACTCGATCATGTAGAGCGGGTTAATACGAACATTTTAAGACCAAAATGACAAGGGCACAGCAGCAAACACAGAGGAACCTCAATATTCCAACATAAGTCAATGGGATCCAGGATCAGGAGGAGCCAGAAGATCCTGCATGTGAACTTCCAATTTGGAACGTGGCGGTTTATGTGTACAGTCTTTGGTAGCCAGTCGCATGGCCTCGTACCACCGCTGAGTAGAGCACCGCGAGGAATAGAAACGTCACAAGCCTGTTGAGATTTGAAAACAGATGGAATTAGTTTCAACGTCGAACACAAAAGCTGCAGTGTGGGACCATTTGGATTCCAACTAAATGATTGGGGTGAACCACTTAACCTGTGTGAGTCGGTATGTCGCATTCGTGGTAAAATGGTATCTAAACACGGCAATACAATGAACACGCAACTGCACTTAAAAGTTATTAAACATTAGGCTCAGACAAGGAAAACAAAAGGTGAAGTTTTAAGGGCAATTTTGTTAGACTTAATAATCCATTTTATTTATTGTTTTGGTTCAACAATGGTTTATTCAAGAGCTCTTCTGCTGACGAGACCTTGCTGTAAGGCCGAGTACATTAGGCTATTCTTATGTTAACAAGCCTATTTTATTTAGCTCTATTGTTTTTGATTGTTTTGCATTTCCTGTGTTAAATGTTCTTTTAGAAAGTAAAGTTTATTGATTTTTGAAAGGGGGTATTTGCATTTTTATTCCATTGCCATTATAATAATGGTTTCAAAATGTCAATATTATAGTTAGTTTCTTGGTCAGTTAATCGTCCAGCAAAAGTTGGTATCGTTACAGGCCTATTTAAAGCGTATGTAATGTAAAGTTTTGTAAGAAATTTGCAGCCGAGTTTTTACTCAACCTTAAATTCTGAAAAATGACACCTCAGTTTTTGCTGAATAACGCAATAAACCACACCATCTCCATTACATCCCCTGTACGTCAACGTGAAGTCTTTGCCCTTAAGGTGAAGTGATCCGGAGTCCACTAAAGTCTGTCTGTCAGCTCAGTGACCGGAGAGGCGTAGGTGAAATCTTAAAAACGTCGACGGGCCCATTGAGATTCGGCCCATAGTTCAGCCACCTTCTCCCCGAGGACCGTCCCCCTCCCTCTGCACTCCCACACCCCCCACTGTCATATCCACCCAGGCCGGCGAGGAATGAGGCGCGATGACACCCATATCGATTTCCACCGCATCTGCATTTGCCAAAAGGACGGGCGGCGCGCTGTATTGATTGACCCGCACAGACCTGGGATGGTGTTAAGCGTCGCACACAGCTTCTTCTCCTACATAAAATCTGGACAATAAAAGAGGCGAGATTACACCGTCAGCGATATTCAAATGAGAGCGATTTTAGCTCGGGCTGCTAGCGAGGGGAAGGAGGAGGAGGAGGAGATCAAATAAATTCACAAAATGGTGTGATCATTGCACAGGTCTTGGGTGTAATCACGCATTAGATGTAACAGCGCTGGGATGATTTTTTCCATAAAAGGACAAATGTTATTGCTGTCTGTCTGAAAGCGCCGTAAGTACTGGTGATTTGCATTGGATTTAAGGTGTGGTGGACAAAAATAAAACAGGTAGCTAGAAAGTTGAGATTGGATTAAAACCAAAGCTGGTAGAGTAGCCAGAAATGGTAGTCAAGAGTAATGTTACTTAGAAGTAATAAAAGTACACAGTAGTGGCCAAAGAAATTGCTCAATTTCTCAAGTAATTTGTTTAAGTTGACTTGGTTTGTATTTTCAAGTTAGTTAATGTTATTTAAAGAACAAAACATTAAATAATAAATTAAATCTGGTGTTTTCGACACAAATGAGAGAAAATAAATCATATCTGAAGGAGCTGCAACAAGCACAAGTGTTCAAATCATTTCATATTGTCACGAGTTGAGTTATAGTGGGAACAGTCGCCCCAACTTCTACTCAAGTAAGATTACTTTTATTTCAACAAAAACATTACTCAAATGGGAGTAAACGTATGCTTTTAGTATGTTAGAAACGTACTCTGAAAAGTTACTAGCAAATGTCTGATTAGTACAAATTGGTAAAGACCTTTCTTATTGATACAATGAAATTGACCATAAAGACATGTACAATGTACATAGATGTGGCAAGAAATGGACATTTCATTACCTGAGCAGATGTAGATGGTTACATGGTTACCTGGTTACATATTACTCCAATTAAAGTAGGACTAAACCTAAAATGTCTCTTCTGGAGGTTCTGAGCTTCACGTGAGGCCTGGTCTGTTCATATACTGAGAGTTGCTCTGTTAACATGAAAGCTTTAAACCTGATTAAAATAATTTAATTTGGTAACAAAATTAATTTCACTTTAAAAAGACCATGTAAACATTTAATTCCTAATGATTATTTGTAATTAAACTTATTTGTAATTAAACTTCATTCGATTTAAGTGGGTGGTTTATTCTGATTTTAAAGACGATTTAATTTACTCCACAATCATGTAAATGTTTATTCCGCTTAAAAACTAATTCTGGTCGTTCAGTACATGCATGTTGAATCACCCTTTCTAATAAGTGCGATAGACGAACTACAGATAATGAAAAGAGCGGATGGTCCAGGGCACATGTGGGCACAGACGGACTAAGGGACCCCAGGCCCAGAACATGTTTCACCTCCTCAACCACAATGAATAAGTCCTGGGGAAAGCTGCTATGGTAAAAGGTAGAAGTGGTGCACTCTGTTAAAGGACTGGTCGACAGACAAAAGACCTAAGTCCAGGCCCTTCAGTTTTGAAATGTCTAGTGTCCCAGATTAAGAAAAAATGACGCAAGTTTGAAGATGATTGTATTGACAAAACCTAACAATCCTTCAACCTGTTAACAAGAACCTTTGCCAAGATCTTGCATGTTGAGGCTCTTAAATACTGCAGTGTGTAAAAGTTCTAGTAACAACCTTTATGTATTTGAATGGTTCATATTGTGCCCTCCAAGTGTTTTCTATGTCAATATCATAGACTATATATATTAAAAAAATACAATTGGTCTGAGGGAGTATGATGTGACCCATAGAGCTCGGCTACAGCCAAATGTAGCTCATTGAGGCTTGCAATAATAGCGGCCAATTTGGAATTCTTAGTGCATGTATCGTAGCAACCAAAGAGCCAATCAGCAGGGACATGTACTCATGTCTTCCTGTCAGTACCGTTGGTTTGGCAGGAGACAAGTGCTTAGCAACACTAACAATCAGACCTGTTGCTAACGCTAGCGGGAGCTGATTGATGTGTTATTAATGTCAATATATTGATTTGAACAAAATAAAGAGAAATAAAAACACCAGGACCACATAGGGCAGATAAAGACAATCATTTTAAGATTGGAATGATGAGCATGACGGAGCTGATGGAGTTAAAACGAGCCCATTCTCACTTTCTCTTTAGAATGCTATGGATACCGGGCTAGCTATGTCAATTTATACAGTGAGTTCCCAGGTCAAGAAACTTCCCCCACAGCATCCACTGCAGTCATTACCTGTGTTGGTGATTGCGACTGGAAAGGCCTCCAGAGTCAAACCGGTTCATGAATGATTCATTGTCTATATGTAAGTGCTGCTATATATTCATCCAAACCAGTGCATGTACGGCACGCTTAGAAACAGAGCGATCTCATCCTTTTAAATAGATGCAATAAATTGAACTTGCTACTTTAAAAGCTAAACTTCTAATATTTCAATTTTATTCATACATCTGGGCTGTCAGACAACCCCAGTAATTACATGCACGGTGTATACTCTCATGATTGACAAGCGCAGACATTAATAGATTTCATTTAGCTCATTTCCCTTCAGAAAGACGAAGAGAAAAGTGAAAAATTCTCTTAATACATTGGCTCCAGATGCCGACGTTAAAATTAATCTCCTTGACACTTTAATCTATGCTCGACCAGGGGCTTCTAATCTGCTTTTTCTTCACATTTGCATACTTTTCCCAACCTTTTTTTAATTCGGTAATAATATTTCTTCTTATAAATGGTATCCTTTTAGAGCGTGCCTAAGAATATTATCTGCTGGGTTTTATTCCACTGAAATCCTTAGTGCGTACGGAGTCTAGCTTGAGATTCGACGCGTTCGGGGGTTTAAACTGAGCTTTTCATGGCCTTTTCTCATTGTGGGCGCCCGCATTCATTTGAACTGTGTTTTGCATAACACCAGCGCCTCTAGTCACTCCATCTGTGGAAGTCATGCGGCGTGAAAGCGAGCGAGCGCTGAGGAGGAGGAGGCACGGATCGCCACGAAGCAACAACGAACGTGCAAAGAGGAAAAAACAAGCAGGCTTTTGTTTAGTCATTGTGTAAAATAAAGAACGTTTTTAGGTTCTTCTGTAGTTGTACCAATTGCAGGCGTTCATTTTGCTCTGTTATAAAGCTTTGTCTCTGTTAGCACATTGTTCTTTGTGTATTCTTTTGTATTTGAGGTTGTTCAGTCAACCGTCCACCAAAATTCACTGAAAAAGCTAAGATTGCCCTGAAAATGTGTATCAAAACTTTTCTCATGGAAAGTCTAACATCATGTTTTCCATTTTATTTCTTTCAGGGACCCATATTATGCCATTTTTGTTTCTTTAAAAGTTATCGAAAGTATACAATATCAAATACTTACTGATAATAGAAAACTTGTATCAAAACTATGATCATTTACGGAGGAACAGATACAAAAAAGCCACATTTACATGACAGAAATGGACCTTTCCTGAAGCTTTAGAATGATCTTAGCTGTATCAGAGCACATAGACTACTATACACCCATGGACACTATGGAATCTGCCTACCCAACCCTAATATTCAAAACAAAAACGCAAATTGAAAATTACAAAGTAGAGAGCTCAATATCTTGGACCCTTTCCTGTCTTTCCACTCCTGTTTTTACACTAGCAGTTTTTTTGTTTAGTCTTTTTAGTATTTTTATAATTGGGCTAATGTAGATTTACTTTACTTGTTGTTTTATTTTGCAAGGACATGTATTTCATTGTTCTCATTATGTTCTTTTTTCACTTTACTCACTTGCCTTTAGAACCTTTTCTAACCTTTTAGTAAGTCTCTTTAAAAATAGGTGGCATTGCTTTTAGTTTTTTCCTGATTGTGTGTTTTCTTCTGTAGATGTAAATAGATTTGTGTCCCTGTCCAATCAGAACCTTCCCAAGGGAATAAAGATGATTTAACTTTTTTTTTTATATTGCAAACCTTAATTCGGAATTATTATTTCCATGTAAATTCGAAGGAGAATAATTTAAATCTGATCTATTTAATTCAGAATAATTTAATTTGAAATTAAAAACATCATGCAAACTACCGTAAGAGACTACCTGTAAATATACCTATTTTTCCGATTTTTCACTGTTTTTGCACACTCCTGTAAATAAAATCACAAATGCTATTTTGACTACATCAAATTATTTCTTTGTCGTAAAAAGAACCCATGACACATGGGACCCAAACTTTGCTCTCAGTTGTTGAATAAAGATGATGGAGGAATGCAGTAATTCAGCTTTAAAACTGGATGAACCACCCCCTTAATTCTGAATAATTATTAGGAATTAAGTGTTTACATGGTCTTTTTGAAGTAATATTCATTTATATTCAGAATCATTTTTTTTAAGCTACATTTAAGGGGTAAATGTAGCTTTAAAGGAGATGTAATGAAGGAACTTGATCATTTTCTGTCATGAGCGCGATGACTGAGGGATTCTTTAATATCAGATCAAGTTCAGAATGGGAGTGCGGTGGTGACACTAGTTGAGCCTCAGAACGCACATTGTAAAAACGTCCAGCATGTGAACGGAGACATTTTGCAGAGAACAGTAACTGGGACCTTTGCAGTTTGTGTTTGCGTTTTGATTGCAATATACGTGGCGCCGTAATAAGCCGCTTCCACACCTCACCACATTCTCATTCGACCTCTGCTCCACGTGCTGTGCTCCTGTCGGCTGTGCTCCTGTCTGCTCCTGTCGGCTGGCTGCACGTGCCTGAGCTCCAGAGTAATTGAATCACTTTGTGCAGTCTCTGAACAGCTCCCGACGCTCGGCTGCAGTCTGAATGTGACCTTGTTGGCTCGCCGTACCGTGACCCATTCTCCAGCTCCACTTCAGACTCACAAGTTGCTACAGTGACTCGGTTAACCAGGTCCAGACCATAGAGGCCGTGTCCACTTTTGATTTGATCTTTTCTTCTTTTTTGGGGCTTTCTGGCCATATTGACTGAAATCTGCTGTTTATATAATAATGGTGGTTACTCCTCCATTTTGTGATTAGAGATTGAATGATGTGTGTTTTCTCATAACCAACATTGTTTGGTTTTTTTTTGGGTTTATTTGGTTTTTTTTTAGAATCCTGAACAACAAATGGACAGAAAAACAATATCTACACTTTTATTAGCCATTTTTTTACCATAAACTGTGGGAGCCGTGTGGTCCTATTTTGTACAGTTACCTCTTCTCACTAATTTACTCATTTAATTATTGTGTATATTCTATAGGCAGGAGATCAGCCAAAACTAATTATCGGCCTACGATGGAAATACTCTAAAGTGCGTCTCAACTTGTAAATGCTCTTCCTGGAATGTTCCATTGTATGGCATTATACTTTCATTATTAGTGTGTGAAATAATAATAATAATAAAAA
>KN497947.1:0-12602 GCA_000787155.1 Scartelaos histophorus | reverse complement strand
TTCCCTATGGGCTTCCTATAATCCACTTAAACTGATTCCGGGCTGAGCAGCAGGTGAGCACTTCCCATTGTAAAAACCACTTGAGGGAAAGTCTCGGAGATGATTTCGTGACCGATGACCGATTCGAGCCGAGAGTTAAAAGTCAAAAAGCAACGGTCCTGTGGGTTTAAGGGTTTGGAGGAGCTGAGTCTGGTGCCTGTCTCCAGCTTGTCCTTGTGGATCTCAAAGGTGGGTCCCAGAGCAGACAGAAGTGCACAGCTGCAACCTCAACCTTTCCTACTCAAGAGCTCAATTAGGAAGTTGAAGAAGACTAGAGATTAGTGATTGGAGTAAGCCCTTTTTCTTCCCCTGCTAAAAAAGTCAAGTATTTTTCTATAGGTCTGTTGTGGTCTCCATCTGCAGCTCACAACAACATAAAAGTAACGTTCTTATTTTGATTTTCTTTTAATGAGGTCCCCAAAGCAAAACATCTGCCGTGATTCACTTATTATATTTGGTTATCCAGGCACAAATAACAGTTGCTTGCGACTTTACGTAGCTAAATTCTTCCGTTCCATTTCTTTAGAGTTGTTAATTGGAAACCCTGCCCGTTTATTTGTTAGTGCTGAGTGGTGCATTTGACGCCACAGTAATCTGCAGTATACTCTTAACTGTGAAAGGCCTGGATCAGCACTAAACCTCTCAAAGCTCTGATAACAAGGCCAGTTACAGGCGTTTGCTCATTTCCTTTGCAGCGTGCACAATAAAAATAATCACAGTGCAGAACAGACACAACTTTATGGAAACCTAAGGAAGAAAATGACAGTGAAGGCACAAAGAGAGTTACATATTTGGACTTTCCATTCCAATTATTTTTTTATTTCTAGTATGTTGTTAAAACGCTGTGAATTTGAGTTTGGTGTGGAGCAGGTAGGTTAGTTGATACTATGCTTCTTATCGTTGTAATAAATATATGGTATTGTGTATTTGGTGGTGGTTTAGAGGTGGCAAAAATAAATCATAAATGGTCACATTTTTATACAGCGCTTTTCCACCTTCAAAACACTCAAAGTGCTTTACAACAAGGACCCGGTCACCCACTCACACTCACACTCACACACCAGCGCACGCAGACACAGGATGTTTTTAGTGGTTTTAACCTGGTCCTTGGTTATTGTGTCAGAGGCAGGTTCAATATTATAGTTTTTTATTTACATTTACTTAAGCAATATATCGCACTTCAGAATTGATTATCATGACACTATACAGGAGAAACACTAATTATAGACAGTCACATCATAGTTTACATTAAGGAATAAAATCATTTTTAAAAATACAGTTACATAAATAACTCTGCAGGACAGAACTCTACATAAAAGTCCATGCTCCAGTGTATAGTTGTTGCTGTGTGCAGTAGTGGCCACACAGCACTGCTGCAGTGAGCTCTGGAGTGAGGCCAGCTCAGACTGGGACACGACACGCAGACTCAGAGCTGGAGACACAAGATTCTCCTCATCTTCAACCCTGCATTAAACATTTAGTGATGAACAATGCACTCAAAGGCTCAGTGTCTGAGACCAGACCAGTCTGTGCGCAGCGACGGAAACTAATCGCTGTTTAGTTGGGTTTTCACAATCATTTTGGTCAGATTTTGGAGAAAAGATTCCACAGTCTGATTGTGTAGCACGTTTTACCAAGAACCACAACAAAATGGACTGAGCCATTTTTACCAACTATATTTGTACTGTATGTGCTGTGTGCTTCATTTCTGAATTGGTCAAAAAAGTAAATCACTACTTCAAGGTGCACTAAGGTGGAAGGTCCGCTACTAACTTGTCTCTATGGAGATGTTCTCTCTTTGATGGAATGTTCCACAGTAGGGAATTAAACGCATCGCCCTTGCATTTGTTCAATTACAGGTGTTGTAGAGCTAAAAAAACAAACAAACTTGAAAATGATGAATTCTAACCATGTACAGGCTTTTTTCTCCTTAAATCTGAGTTATTAATTAATTTGTCTCCATTGTCTACACTGCAAAGTTTAATTCCACACTGTGGAATAATCAAGGCAAAACAGTAATATCTCCATGGAGAAAACCCTCTACCAGAAAATGCACACAAGGTGCCTTCAAAGACATAAACACAATCAAAACATTTTGAGTCAATTTGATTTTCCCAAGATCAGTTTAACAAAAATCAAATATTTGGACCAAAACTCCGATAGTAATTTTAGGCAAATGCCTAAAATCTACTAGAATGAATTATTCCAGCTCTATTTTCCTGCCTTATTTCCATATCAAGCACATGCTTCAGATTCTGCTAATTTTAGCATCACAAAACAGATATGTTAAGGTTGTTCCACTTTGAATTCTCTGAGGCCCACAGCTGAATGAAGGAGGATTGGCATCCAATTGTCCAATGTTATGTAAAAGAGCCACTTTTATACTATTTATAAGTGTGATGTGGAAAAGAGCGGGCTGTCAATCAAAGAGAAGTGCTATGACGAGGTCCGACTGTGGACAACTTGTCTATTATGTGTGAGTTAACACAATATCAGTCACTCTGGGCCTCTGTCATGGAAAAGCTTTAGTCAAAGATTTGATTCACACTATTACTGCTCAAACCAAGTCCAATTTTGAAGAAATTATTCGAAGAGAGCTGCGAAGGACAAGGACACTTGTGAGGTCAAAACACACTCAAAATCCATCTTCAAAGTCACATTTCAGCACCAAATCCAATAAACAGGCCTATCAGATAAGTATTTTACATGGATCAAAAGATTAGCACAGCTCTCCATCTAATTGTATTAACAGAAAACCTCACAACAAAGACGGGCGACAAAACTGGATTTTCAGTGTAGCTAAAACCTGCCAGAAACTAAACTATTTCACAAGATACTTTGGTGGCTCGGCTAAACTTGTGTTATTTAATATTTAGGCTTCGAGTTGGCAATCCCAATACAACCACATCTGCCCCAATAAACAGACATATTTTGTATACTTATTTTAAACACTATCGCTTCTAGATGTACATTAAAGCCACAAGGTTAAAGGACCAAAGATTATGACAATAAAGGCAGATCTTCTCTCAGCAAATCCTGTGTTTTCAAAATGCTATGCAGTAAAAACAAGTTAAAGGCAAACCGTGCTCCTGTGGACTCTAATACTTCAGAGACAGAGAGGACATGCCCTCAGATCTCCAGCAGGTACATTGTTTTGGACACAAAGAGGCGGCCATAACTCAGGACTGCTTGTACATCCTGGTGAGAGGAGGGGCACGTCCTGGTCACTTAGGGTCCTTCACCTCGCTCTGACCCTTCTATAGTTTCACTTTCATCTCTTCGTCTTTCAGCAAACACCTGGTTTACAGCGGCCTCCTGTTGTGAGGACGTTTAACAAACAACACTCCCCTGTAATAGCTCGTTAAAGTGCAATGAGGATAATAAACTTGTACTTTCGCTAAAAGTCTATAAAACTACAAGTGGAAAAAGTCAAACTCTAAAATGCAGCTCAGACTAAGGTGCTTCAGTTGTTGTAAAAGTGGATTTGGTGAGGGGCTGGGGATTTTGGTGTCCTTTTTTGAAAGCCTGAGTTAAGTGTGTAAGCCGTGTGTGTGTGTGTGGCTGCCTCCCACACAAACACTGCACTAATTTTACTTCAGAGTGAAACATTTTGTCACCAGGTAAAATGGATGAAACTTGCACGAATCCTGGTCATTTTACCTCAACTATTACACTGAAAACTAGGTAAAAAAACCTGTTATGACAAGAAAATCTCAACTTAAAACTACTAAAGAGCTTTTAACCCTTCTTTGCTCTTACAATTTTCTCCCCAAAGTTGCATTTTGTGCCATTTATGCATGTTTGAACAATCTTTAATTGCTTATTTATTTGTTCAGTTGTAACATCGTTCTCATTTTTATTTTTTTTTGGCAGCGTTGCATATGCAGAATCTTTTTTTAATCTGCTGCTTGCCAGAGTAATGTGCAGCTATCCATTGATTGTCGTCAGCTCTTCTGTTTTTGAGCAGAAGTCAGCAGATTTGTTTTGTCTATTAAGTCATTTTAGATGAATATTGCAGTTTAAAATGTGCAAATTCTAAGATAATGATCCATAGGGTAATAGATAAAGCAGACATGAGCACAGTAGGTCTACTTTAATGCTCCTTACACCTCAAACCACATCATGTTAAAGCCAAACTGGTATCAAGATCTCTGTCTATTTAAATCGTGGCCTTAAAACCAATTACAGTTTGGGACTTTTTACAACAAATTTTCAAATCATTGGCTGGAACCATTTGTTAATTCTGCTCTAATCGTGGGATTCACACCCTGCGGCAATCCCAATGAAACATCAAGACATTTGTACACAAAATGAATTATACTGCACCCCCTTCCAAAATCCAGATCGCACTACTATAGTCTAGTTATCAGTCTCCCCCAGTGCTGCTTTTGGGTGCAGGGCCAGGCTAATCCGAAAAGTCGAACTCTAAAAAGCCTGGAGGTGTAATGAGATGTTTTCACTTCAGATGACCGTGGAGAATCCAATCAGCCCAACCTTGTTCTGGGCTCCGCTGGCACCGTGTCAGACAACGACGCCCACTAAATGAACAAGACGGAGAAGGCAAAACTACTGCGAACACTAAAAATAATGAATCTAAGAGGCCTGGCTGAGCTCATCGACAGCTTCACCCCAAATAAACCTAACGGTGATCCAAAAGAAAGGTCCATTTGCAAATAGGAAAAGTGAATAATAATAATAGACAAGCTCAATAATTCATGAGACGCAAGTGAAACGAAGGAGCTTATTGGTGATTTATCATTTAAATAAAATCAAATTAACAGTTTAGTGATTCACTCATTGATTTCATAAGGTTTTTCAGTTACCTGTGATGTTTTTTTCCTTTAATTTTTGCAATACGGACGGACCATGCGTGTTTCCATTTAGCTAATTCACCTTTCAGTCACTTCCATCTGAAAACAGGGAGATTCGCCAGTGACCAGACTCACATCTTCGTCAAGTATTGCAAAAATGTGTACTCTGGATCTCAGGGATTTATAGTTTTAGCACATTTCTTGCAGACAGTTGTTATATTGTCTGAAAATTGTCATCAGGTTAATAAAAAAAAGAAAAAAGATGTGAATTTTGCTTGCCCCCTTTAAGTAGAGAAATGTCAGATAATGTATAAAAAAGCTAAACTGAATGATCCTTATCTGGCCTTAGGATTGTCAGACCATTTATGTAAATCAGCGAGAATAAAAGGGTTTTGTAGAGTGTTTTAAAAGGCCACTCTGAAAACACAGTTAGAGAAGAGGCTTTGATTTAGCATTAACAGCACATCTTTTCACCGCTCAAAAACTCCTGAATTCATGATAATTATACACTACAGTTTATTACAACTGGAGGAAAGTCCAGTGTGAAATGTCCTCTTTTTACCACATCAGTCAGAGTCCGTGAGCACATCAGAAGAGGGGCCTGTGACTCCTGTGATACTTTTCCAAACCCAGAAATGTCACGTAGAATGGGGCAGCTCAAACTTCAGAAGCTGGAAGTTAACCTCAGAGACAGACCACTAATGACCAGTGGTACAGATAATGCCCTATTTCTAATTGTGAGTGTGGAGGCGTATAGAGGGTCACAGAGACGTGTCCTCCTGCTCACACTGTGCTCTCTGAGATGTGCTCTTTGTGCTGGGAGCTCGGAGAGGCCCAGAGCAGTGGCCCCTGAACACATCAGAGCATTAGGTCTGTACTTCAGACCTCAGCCTTTTCACCCTCTGCCAGTGCACTGCCAGCTCCATCCAGACTGAGCTGTGCCATTCACTGGATAGACAGGGAGGCTCTGACTTATGAGGAAATATTGTGGGAAAATTGTTGGATTGTTACTGTGTAGTAATAATGTGACTATACTAACATTTCAAATTAAGAAAGGACAAGACTGATTCTGATATCGCACTAATAATATAAAACATTTTTATACAATAGAATAATTTCAACACATTTCAACACACACTGTCATATATCAACACCATTCAGGTGATATGAATTTCCTTGCTAATAATTTAAATAAAAGTTTTAGTATAGGTTAGTATCCAGGTACCTGTACAACAGTATTTTTTTAACTGAAATGATTATGAAATCAATAATACCATAACAACGACATACCCAAGAGGTACAAGGACAACTTTTAATCTCGTCTCAACACTAATAAAATAGTAATAAAACATTGACTCTGTCTAAATAAATCAGATTTCCATAACATTACTCCAGCACATCTTTTGTGGCCTAATATTACATCAACAAAACCTGGTGATGAATTGCACAGCCCTTGAGAAATACTGTGTCTTCCTGCACATGTAGTGCAGATGAAATGGACACGTTAAAGAAGATGAATGGAGGTTTGTATTGGGCTCTTCACATGAGGGCCGTGGATATGAACTCCTCTTGGACAATAGGCGTATTGATATTTCCACAGACAGAGACAAACAGAGCTGAGAGGCCCTGCTCTGGTCCAGACAGCTCCGGGCTGGCTCAGCTGGCTCCTGATTGGTTTATCAGTGCAGACTTAGAGCAAACCTCCATGTGAAGGTCGATCCACTTTCCTCTCAGATAGAGTGGAGCGCGGCCCAAAGCAAGGCATTATCTATCTGACAATTACAATCTTACAGCTCCATAGACACCCTCGGCCACAGGGAGATTAAACTGATTACTATTCTATCGCCTGCATTTCATGTTAAATTGCTTTGTCCCAAGGCCTCGTCACCGTCTGCTAAAGCAGCTGATTTGTCCAAGAAAGAGAAAAACGATTTTGTTGCATGCAATCTGACAAGTTTGAAAATACTAGTTCAAATTTTGTCCCCTTATAGAGATGGGCAAAATGAGTTGGAGCAAGCACTTCTGAATCATTTTACATTTTTGTGTTTTTTATTTCAAGTAAGGGTTTGTTTGTTGAGCATGATAGGCATCCTGTATCTTCATGCCCTAAAACCCTAAGTCTAAATCTCCTTATGATGCAGCTCTATATATGGTGAATATTATTAGCATTTTGACCCTTTATAGCCTTGTACTCAAACCAGCTTTACATTGATTGTATATTTTAGAGTGGATTATGTTAAGTCACCCAGTCAACTCCCTCCTGCCCACATAAGAGCAATTTAATCTGTTGACAAACCTGTGCGCTGCTCACTTGTCTGAACATATATTATTGGCCTATTTATTATTCATCGAGCGCTCATCTGATTGGCCAAGTCTGTCTGCCTATTGTTGTTGCTGGCACTAAATTTTTAGATTAATGGTCTTCTGACCTAAATCTTCCTTAATCATTTTGAAGCCTGCATTAAGATTATCTGCGTCGGGAGTGTTTTGTACACACCACATCTCCCTCTTTTGGCTTTCCATTGTTGCTTTTGCCATCTCTTGTGCATTTTTATCTATGAATGAACGAAAGAATCTCAAAACTAAACATGGATTTGTTTACCATCCCATTCCTTTGTCTGCGGCGGGAGAATTTTTCCCAGGATTCCTGTGGATGTGTTTGGGGGGTTTAAAGGATGAAAAAGGGGGAAAGAAAAGCCCATTGGTTTCAGCGGCAGAGAAACAGCAGCCAGAGCCAAGCTGTCATCCCACTTGGATTAAGGGCCCTTCACTGGAGGCTGTGGGCTCTAACATGGAGTCTTAGCCTGGGCCGAGCTGTGGGAGGGGGCAGGGTGGGGCAGGGTATAGGGCATTAGCGCCTGTCCTAAATAAGACCTTGGGGTCAGGAAACCTCCTGAACCATGGAAAACCCACTTTGTGTGTCTGTGTGAGTCTGATTCATGCGCTGACAGCTCAGTGTCCCTCTCTTTCCTGTTGATTCAATCACTGCTGCGTCATACCAAGGCTTTGCTCGAGCTCTTTAGTCCTGCACACGTTCACAATGACTTTGTTTGTCTGGATTAGTGCTGCAGCTACCAATGCAACGGAGTCATCATCCCATGTAAAGTATAAGGCACAAGTATTTATGCAAAAGTGGTACTGACTTTTGCATAGTTCATCCTATGTGCATCACAAAAATATCTGCCCAAATGTCTTGAGTACAGATCTTATAACAGTGATAAATGCCCAACAACAGGGCTGTGTCTTTTACAAAGTAAGTGACAGTACTGAAGTGTTTGCTGTGCTATTAAACTGGGCATACAATTGTGGGATGTGTATTCAAATGTCCCTGAAGCCTTATGCAAATCAGTGCAGGACGGATGCTGGAGGACAGACTAAACACATTCAAGTGCGCCGTGTTCTTGAATTCCTTTTGATTCTGGCTGTACACTGGCGGTGCTGCCGTGCCCACCTCCTGTTGTTTTGAAGATACGGAAGGAAGCGGCAGTGTTTTGTAGAGCCACCGGGCCAGCAGCCTCTCTCACAACTGCTGCCCATTCAGAGCTGGCCCGAGCCTGGGAAGAAGGATGCCCGCTCTGCCTCTCCAATGGTCCTCTTTAGCCGCCAGTGTGTGTTCAACAGAGGCTCCAGTACGCCCATATTCCATTGTGGATACACCGGGGCCTAACTCTAGCCCTACCTCCCTATCTCGCCCTGCGCCTCACCCCCTGCCTCACCCCCCATCTCACAAGAAAGGAGGCGAGGAGCAGCGGCCGCCGGCACAGACACAAAACAGAGCCCCTTTGTTCCCCCCTGCCCCGTCTCAGCGTCCCCAGAGGTACAGGATCTACCCCTCCTTCACACTGTGACCCCCTAAAGCTTTCACTTCTACACACTGCAAAACTAAGCAGTGGAAGCATGTGTACTGTAGTTCTGCTAAGAGTCAGATTGGTTACATGCTCATCTCCACTTAACTCAAGACCAAATGCTTCAGAAAATTACACTTCTTCACAGGGAAAGACAAAATGATTTTATATTACAAAAGAAACAACTTCTTCTACAAACTGAATAGAAATCCATTAAATTCATGAATACAAATATAAGTTATTGAAATCTAGAGAGAACATCTAAATGGTTTAGTGGTTATTTTTTATATTTGACAAATAATCTCTAGTAGTCAGGTTCTCTGCTTACAGTGACTTCTATACCTTTTAAAAAAGTAGGAATTACAGCAACAAATCATCAGAATTCATCATCAACATCAAAACAGGCACTTCCAAAATACAAAGTACACCATATCTTGGCTGTAATCTGGAGGATGACTGGAAGAAATCACTTGGTAGTTAACCTGTCAGGGGCTCTATTCAGACTCAAGAGGAGCATAAAACCCACAACACGGCCATCCATTATCTCACACTGCCACTTCAGAAAGAGGACTGTGAGGCTGGTGGTCTACGGCAGTTAGTTAGGGACAAAAAGCAGCAACTCTGATGCTTTGTTCTCACTGAGCAGAGCAATAACATGACAGGGCTTATAACAGGGTGCCCTTCAGTGATTGGGTTTGACGACGGTCGTGGGGTAAAGCTCGGGTCTAATGATTTTGTCACAGTGGGCTGTCCGGGGACGTCCATAAAGTGAACGCCATTCAGCCCCATCTGGCCTCGCTGCAGACTCACCGCTATTTGGGGAATTATTTCGTGGAAGTACACTAAAATGAGAGTACGAGTTGAGAGGCTTGTGAAAATATTTTTGCTGTTAAGGTGAAGATATTATTTGTAAAGAAAGTGTATCAAAAGAATGCAAACTTAACTAACTTAAATTTGAACTTCATAAAAAATAGTATTTTCATCTTCACTTGGCATCTAAGCACAACAGTTGCAGCTGTGCAGAGGATTCCCTGGAACACGTCTGTGACCATTAAGGCTGCTGCCTAACCAAGTGTGAAAGTGTAATTGTCCCCAGCAGCTTGAAGCCTCGTCTCTTTTCTCATCCAAGTACTGAGTGTGTGTGTGCATCTAATGAACATATCTATCTTTCATCACATGTACTCATTGCCCTTTACATCTACTCCTACAAATGATAAACAGGGTGAGAGAGTGCATGCGGCCGTGAAGCAGGGGCACCGCACTAATGAGGACGCACATACAACACACAGGGAAGTCCGTGTGGGGTCGACCTGCTGCTGGACGGCTGTGTGAGGCTCCCATAGAAGAACACACTAACAGCAGCAACACCCTGGTCTGCACTGACACTAATGCAGAGGCACGGGCCCCTCATGGGCCCCAAGAGACCGGCCCCATCACAGCTGAACAGCACAGGGCTGCACAGAGCTGCACAGAGCTGCCCTTCACCTCCAGCTCTGATTGGCTGCACCAGGGGGCAGCGCACGTGACAATGGGGCATATGTGGTCATTCAATCAGCTGCACTAAATGTGGCACCATGTGATTGAGCGTGTGAGAGGATATACCATATTTATATATACCACAGTGAGAGGATATACCATATTTATATATACCACAGTGAGAGGATATACCATATTTATATATACCACATTAGCATTCAGATTTTGTTTGTTACTGCAGCTGTCTAATGTAATAACAATGATGCATCAAATTGATGTTGCTTTGTTTAAGACACCCAAAGCTCTTTACACTTCCATTATTCATTCACTTCACTGTCTGTGGTAGTAGATTAATCCTGTAACCACAGATGCCCTGATGCAGACCGATGGAAGTAAGGCTGCCCATCAGCACCACTGGTCCCCTGGAAGTATGAGTGAAGTGCCTTGCCTAAGGGCACAACAACAGTTTCCACTTTGTATTTTGAGTGATCTTCAATCCAGGCACTATGCAAGGCCCGGCCTTGATCAGTTTCCGAGATCAAACAAGATCAGACATTGACAAGAACTGTACAGATACAAAACTATATTGACTGGAGGATGCTGGGTTAATCACAAGCTTAGGAACATAGGTAAAAGATTTATTTTTAAAAACATTAAAAACTATATATTTGATCATTTTAACCAAAAGCTTAACAAAATAAACCAAGCAATATTGTGAATATGTAAAACTGCTTATTCTTAACTTTGCAGGAGACTAACCAAGAACAACCAGATAGAACCAGTTCTAACCTTTGAATGATGGTTCTCTACGGCACATTAAACATCTGGAACATTGCCACCACCATCTTTACAAATACGACAATAATGTATGACTAAATCTTTCCAGTCCATTTCATTCTATGTATATGTCGTCACCAGCTGAACAGTGACATAAACCATCCCAGAGCCTCTATGAGCGGCTTTGTGCTGTCCGGCCGTTGGAGTGGAGTTCACAAAGTCACAGACAGAGACTTGTGCATCAGCGACGTTCATTTCTTCTTTCCAGAATGCCCTACGTGTCTGTACAGCCCACGAAAGCAAATAAGTGGCATTTTCCCTCCAACACCCAAGCTTTTCCCATAGCCCACAGCGCACCAGGCGAGCGCCACAGCTTTGGGGTCAGCAGCAGTGTGAGTGACTTGTGTGTCGGCCAACGTGTGTGCGGGTAATCCTTAGTTATGCAAATCTCCCTCTCTCTCTCTCTCTCTCTCTACCCTAGTGGCATTTGTGCTCTGGGTAAAAGTGAGGATGGCAACACAATGTAGGTCACATGTCCTGGTTCACTATGTTTGCCTCTGTAGTTTTAATGTAGTGTCAAGATGGAGAGGTTTATAGAGGAGGTTTATGATTCTGAAACTTTTCCAACAAAGTATCACAAAAATAGTCCTCAGTTGTCCTCAATCTACACAATGGGAATATGGTATTATATGGTATACACTGATGAACACAATCTAAAGCCTGTTTAATTTGGTCTAAAACAACAAAATACCACAACTAACCTTTTGTATCCATAGGTTTCAGAATGATGAAAAGTCGCATAGCAATCAATAATTAAAAATGAATTATTTTATCTTGTGAATGGTTGACCATCCTCAAAATGGCAGCGAGATAAAACCCATGAATACAAGCTAAATATTTCACAGAATAAGGTCACAAACATGTGCTGTGGTACCAGACATTTGCCGCCTGAATTTTAAACTGATGCAAAGTAACTATGAGGCACTGATGAGGGCAGATATTGTTATGGCATTTAACAGATTACCCATAGTCTAGTCACAGTGAATAAACATGACCAGAGAAAGTGTGTCAGCCCTTTCAGAGAGCCTCAAGAACAAGGCACAATAAAGACAGGGTCATTAGCATTGTATTAATTTATCAGGGAGCAGAGAAAGTGTCCAGCCGAAGCATGTGTGTGTGTGTGAATGAGGAGCAGGCAGGAGGGGGTGGAGGGCTGTGTGATGGAGGTCCCCCTCCACTGAAGCTTTGACCAAGACCCAGGAGGAGGAAGAAGAGGAGGAGGGGGGAGAGGAAAGGGCTGGAATAGTGTTTTCACTATAAACAGAGGCTTGATTAAACACATCATATCAGAGGTTATTGTTAAATCTTACAGGGGAATTGTAATCAGATGGTCGGAACAGCAGAGTAAACAAACTGTCATTTTTGTCAAACAGAACAGAACAGATCTGTCATAGATACGTCTCTATTCACAGGATTAAACATGTGTGAGCCAAAGCTCCAGTGGATGTGGTTGGGGTCTGATGGTGTCAGAGGAGCTAGAGACACGGGAGAAGTGCTGACTCCAGAGCGGAGTGTATCAGTAACAGCCCTGACACGGCAACGTGCAACCTGCACCTGCTCTTTAATTACCACCAGCACCAGCACCAGCAGCACC
>KN497946.1:1296-17961 GCA_000787155.1 Scartelaos histophorus | reverse complement strand
GGAAGCGCTCCTTTTGAAACTTTGTATGTCCTCATATATGTTTAATCATTAAGCTACTATATCCAAAAAGTGGACTTAACACAATTCACTTAAAGATCTTATATTACAACAAAACTGACTGAAAATTGTGTTTATTTCATTCATACATGTTTGAGTAATCCTGCATTATTAGTCTACATCACCAAAACTCAAAATGCTGTTTCCTTGTGATGTCATGAAGCAATAGTTTTCAAGTTAAGGTAGATTTTTGTTTAGCAGAGATTGGAAATTCAAGGGCTGAAATCACCCAAATGATTCTAGTTAAATGTATGGAGTTTAAAAACACAGAGTAGCACAAGGTGGAACACTGCGTTTTCTTTTGGAGAGAAGAACTCTATACCCTAAATATGCAGGATTTGTATGAAACATGTATAAAAGAAACAAAAGAAAACTCCAGGCATGTTTTTGATGAGGAAACAACATTATAACAAATCAGAAAATAGCACAACATTAGCCCTTTAAACAAAAATGACTTTCTCAGCTCTCACCATCCATATTGTACAGTGATCTCTGGTATTTACTGAAATGACATGTACTTTACAAATGCAGCTCAAAGGAGTGCAGCTCATGTCCAAGTGAAACCATATGAGTGTATTGTATTTCATGTGTCTGGATAACTGTAACAGGCTCTAATGCAAACCAGTGCCACGCTTCATGTTGGTGACTTTAACACCAGCTGATGCTCTCTGGCAACACATTTCCTCCATTTGATACAAAAAAATGTTGGCTTGACGATAGTGGTGAAACATAACAAAGTAAAAGTGGTTAAGTATCTGTACTTTACTTAATGTAACCGAGGTGTAAATTTAGGAGAGATTATACTGGCTTAATGCAGTAGATGGTAAAAGAGAGACATTTATAACCACAAGTTTATGAAAAATTTATGATTTTTTATTATTATTGATAATATTAAGGCACAAATACAAATGAACACAAGCTACTAGAAAAACTAAAATGTGCAAATATGTGAAGAAAGTGCAAAAATACGACAGTACACAAGAAGTGGAGCAACCACATCGAAAACAAAATCAGCAAAAATAAAAATAAGATTGCAAACAAATACCCCTCATATAACCAAAAGCTGCTAAATAACTAGAGATAAACATTACAAATGAATATAAACTCAATATAAGAAAACCTACACCCAAAATAACATAAAAATACAAACAAATATTTCGGAAACAAACTAAGAATCAAAAGAAAGTTCATATTATCTAACCAAAGGGTAAAATATATCTAAAAGAACTTACAAAGAGAAACATACTTAATAAAAATTACACCCGCAATTATACAGTCACATTAAGTTCATTTTAAAGTGGAGACTTGATACTTTTACTTCACTATATTTGAAAGTAGGTATTGGTACTTTCTACTCCATTAAAGTCCTTTTTTTATCGTAGCTTTAGACCTGCTGAAAATCCCGAGGGGTTTATTTTTTAACACATTTGTAGTTTGAGCAAATAAAAAAAATAAATAAATAATTCAGTTGCTTCTGTTGAACAAAATTGTGCACAAATCTCTATCAAAATCAGTACATTTGAAGCTTTACTAAATCTCAAAATCTGCGTGAAATACTTTATAAACAAGTACATTATTACTTTTACTTCAGTAGATTTGTCATGTGATAATTTGATTTAAATAACAAAATTGAGCGCTTCTTCCACCACGTCTTGACAATAATAAAACAGTTAGTAAAAAAGTTAGAATTTCCCAAAAGTGAAACATGAAATAAAATCGCATTCACATAATTAATATCTGCACTGCAAAACATTCCACTCACATCTGCTTCTGATCGTCATTTAGCCTTTGTTTCTAAATGATGTCTCACAGTTAAACCCTGTCTGTTGTGCCGACATGAAAGTTTTGCAAATTATAAAAGTTCTGTTTTATTTTAAGAATGTGAATCTGCAGCTGTTTTCATTTCGACATTGTTATCTTGACATAAACCACAAGGAAAGCGATGCACTGGGAACTCAAAACACTCCAGCTTTGAAATGAGGAGAACTCGAGCTATGCAGATGTAAAAAATGTGTTATGTTCCATTTTTTCCACCATCGTCTTCGTCAGAATTTCATTTGTCTATTCCACAGACTTCATCCGTGGCATAACTGCAGATAAATACCACAGAAATACCACAGTTTTGAGGTATTGTTGCTTATGTTTTCCAATTCAAATCTGTGTTTATTTTCATGTTTAATGGCCAGCTTACACGGCACACAGCAAGTAATGAGTAATGAGTTTGTGAATTCAAGACAGAAGACAGAGATTTCACTTTTTCTTTTTAGAGCTTTAACATCTCCACCTGTCTAAATAAAATCCATGCAGATATGTAGAGTGGGCTATGGGCTTTTTTTCCTTTTTCTTTTGAGTGCTTTGGTTCTCCATAGCACTGAGGCATGTACAGTAAGACATGTATCAGCCATCTCCACCATTCTGCTCTACCTTGATATTTAAGTTTATAACTAAAGAGAAAGAGAGAGATACTTTATTGATCCTCAGGGAAGTTCAAGTTTATCTTCTTTGTGTCTTAATCAAAGGTCTCAGTGGAGTTTAACAGAAGGACTGGTCAGGAAAAAGAACAAGAACACGAAGAAGAACAAGAAGAACAAGAACATGAAGAAGAACAAGAGCATGAAGAAGAACAAGAACATGAAGAAGAACAAGAGAAAGAAGAAGAACAAGAACATGAAGAAGAACAAGAACATGAAGAAGAACAAGAACATGAAGAAGAACAAGAACATGAAGAAGAACAACAGCAACAACAACAAACCAAACTGTCCCTCCTCGGTGTCCTGCGGCAAGACAGCAGAACTTCAGGGGAACCAGGCTCTGCTCTATTATTTCAGTTGGTGATGAAATTGTCCATCCCTTATATTTTCTGCCACGTTTGGGGATAAAATCCTGTTAAAGAACCTGCAGTTGTCTGCCGGGTCTGCCATCTGTCTCTATGATGTTACTGCTTCGCCAAGAGTGTCCCAGAGAACAGGTGACACCACTAGGTACAGTAGGTCGGATTGGGGAAGACGTCCCGGATCACGTGAAACATTTTTCAAGGTACGACTTTAGCAATAAAAAAATCTAAATTGCTGTGAACCCACCATCATAAAAGTTACACAGAGTAACTTTAAATGTCCAAAGATTCCCTGCTTAATTGACAGTCTGTGTGTGGTTCTCCTGGATACTTGCACAAGACGGAAATTATTTATCTTGTTCAAATGGTCTTGGCGTGGGTTCAAAGGTCGTTCAGCCTGATCCCACATCCAAAGCCAATTGTAGATACACGAGTGGTCTTCTTCAAAGTCTGGCCGCACATTAATGACGAGTAGTGTTTAAAGTGTCCACGCTGATTATGTGCTTATCCCAATGAGGACGGGGACCTTTGGAAAGAGGAAGTCGTTTATCTTGCGCGGGGACAGCACAGTTTGGTCTGGAGAGCCTCAGTGCGCCGCTCTTATCGCACACAGCTCCTGGAGGATCAGCACATAATGGCCCTCATTTGATCTAGATGGAGCAGTGCACTGTCTACTGTCAACCCCTGAACCAGGCCACCACCGAACAAGATGGACGCCCTCTCACTGTCCAGGGACGGTTCAGTGTTGTGGAGCAATACGAATGGAAACCAGGCCGTGTTTCTGCTTCATTAACACGTTAACATTCAAAAATGGTTCAAATATAGTAGCAGCTATTGGACTAAAAGCATTTCGTATTTCATAGAAGAAATGTCAAAATGTGTCCTAGCATTATGTTACTTAAGGTCCCACATTCATGGAATCATTAACAAAACAAGAGGAGTTAGGTGTCTCATAAAAGTGTAGCAGAACCTCGTCCATCAAATGTGTTCTGCCGGGCAGTGAGCCAAAACTTTGACTTATTCAATAGATGTGTTAGGACTTACTTTATGTCTTTATGCATTGAAACAGTTTTTTTTAAATAGGAGAATGAAAATTGGTTCACAGCGAGGGTCTGATTCATTTATAAACTTTTACTGTTGCTTGAGTGTGACAAATCGTCCTGATATTTTGCTGCTGCAAACTATCCAAATGAGAAGTTGGAGGAGCCATTTGGCCAGCTACATAGACATTGTCAATATTAGCATGAAAGGTTTCACCCCGGACTAGCGGGGAATATTTCCATGAAATATCCTCCAGATTTGTGAATAATCAAGAGCATGCCTGCTGTGTCCCCGAGCGACAGGCTGCTGTGATCAGACACAGGCCTTGTCAGGGCAGAAATCATTACCTCTTGTCTTGAGCAGATGAAAGTGCCTGTGGAGCGGGGAGAGCAGTGGAGGAAGCGTGGAGCTCTGAGGAGCGCAGTGGCTGTAGTGCTGTCCCTGCTGTAGCGTTGCGTGCTTCAGGCTGCGTCCTGTGTGAGCTGGAGGTGAAGGCCGTGAACAGAACCACATGTGACCTGCAGTGATTTCACACGGCTGGGTCGGGTCGGGCTCCTGCTCCTCTGTTAGGGAGGCTCTTTGAACTGTGGGGCCACACGCCTGCTAACTCCATCACACACACTACATGAATCTCTCAGCTCCTCTGCCCAGGGCCATGGTTCACACATCTGTAACATTTGTGTTGTTACGGTAACGCCACATCCACTCACTCTTAGAGCTAACACTACATACTGTACAAACAAAACAGATGTACACACAAAGATAATGTAATTCAGTATTGGTATATGGGTACATGGACACCCGCAAAGTACTATGTTCAACTTAGGTCTTTCTACACTGGATGCCCTACCTGTCATAATCTATACACTTGTCTGTGACCAGAGAAGACAATGTCTGTGCAGTGTCTTAGCATAGAGGGTAATTGAACTGTTTGTGAGCAAAAGTTTTACACAATTGCAGAGACAGACAGCGTTTGAAGTTCTATTTGAAATCTTTACAAACAACTACATCTGCATTTCATAGATGATAATCATGAGAACATGAGCAGAAAAGTCATATGACCCTTTTCTGTCAACTCTGTACTATCTGGTCCAGCTGGTTGGCAGAGGTGATCTGGCAGTGATTTCCAGTGACATCCATGCAGGTGGTCTCTCCCCAGCCTCCATCACCATCAATCGGACATTCTTTTCTGTGGTGAGAACTTTCGTGAACCCTCCTATGAGACATGCAGATACCCCAATATTAGTGCGTGTAGTCATTAATGAGCTTTGCGTAAAGCTTTTGGTATATTGTTTTAATAGGGGAGCCGGGTTGACGTCAGGGAGGGAGCAGCATTCGCACCGCTCTGAAGGGAGGGGAGCCCCATTTCCATTGTCTCAAAGTTGGCAGTCGCACTGGTCTGCATGGATTCCCGGTGCATGCTGTCATATGTGAGTATTATATTGATAACCCCAGTTGTGTTTTTCAAGTGACGCTGAAATAAGTACAGTGGTGCCATGAAGAACCCAGTCTGAGTTCAAGGAGTAAGATTTCATCCAAGTGAATCAGCGGCTGCGTTGCATGTGGAGTGTACATTTGCGTGACTAGTTGTTTATTGCCCACATTCAGAGTTAGGACTGTCGGCCATATTTGTGCCAAGGCTGCGGCCGTGTTTTCATTTTTTTCTTTTGTGAATCTTTACAGTGTGCTGTGTGTTTCTGCCATGCATTCCTTTGGTCATTTTTAGTCATAAGACTTACTGGAGACTCAAAAGTGTTAGCTTATAGATGTTGTGATGGTGAAGCTAAGCAGTGATATCTGGTTTTAATGTAGGGAGGTGTTAGCCAATCACCCAACAGGCTACATACAAGGGTCTAATACAGATTCTGCCTCTTAGGAAATTATCACGTCATTGCAGTGGACTTCTGCCAATTAACAATCAACAATATTTACAACCAGCATCAGTAACACATTGAACACATAATGGTGAGGATGAAATGTCCCTTTTGTTTCTTAGCCATTACATTTAAAAAGCGTGTTACCATTTAAAAAATATATATATTTTTATATATTTGTAATTTTCTGATTTTAAAGGTACACTATGTAACTTTTCTAGTTGGGAGTCCACCACTTGTTTGTCTCCATGGAGATGTGATTGCTTTGAATGGAATGGTGTAATGTATTCATCCTGAATTTATTTTTTTGCAACCATGAATATTGAACATGCATTCCTATTGTGTAGAAGAATGTGTCTCTGTAACTTGGCCTGATGGCATCACCTGCCAGTTTCCATGGAGATGTGTTTAATGTCATACTGTGGAACATTAGCCAATGCTATAACATCCTCATTAAGACAAGCAGGTGGTGTACACTCCACATGTGCACTTTCAAAAGACGTAGAGACCCTATGCGAGAAATACAAGTTTCACAGCTGTAAAACTAAAATGTTTTTATAAGATCCCAGAAACTTTGGCCTTCTGCACTCTCCAATTGCAGAGAAGTACAGTATATACAGTATACTCAGAGACTGATGCAAGATGCAGGGAACAAATGGCATAATGGCGGTTTACATTGTTACATCAAAGCATAACGGAGATATGAGACTAAACACATATCCATTGTCCCAAATTCAGCTGTGAAGGTAGTTTACATAATGTGTCCTGCTGGAACGTCCAGTCACATGTGTTCAGAAAATCACTTGGACTTGATATTAAGTTATAGTTAAGACCCTGTTGGAATTAATTAGGTGCAATAATGTTGTATATATATTTCCACTGATAGGATCATAAATACACAGGCGAAGTATGCAGAGATTTAATTTGCGGCCCTGACTCAGCAGAAGACTGTCAAATTTACTGACAGTTGGCTCATTGTGGTGTTTTATTGGCCACAGATTGCAATCTCATACAAGAAAATGAGATACAATAAATAAGAGTGCCGAATGAAAATGTCATCATATCGGCGCGCACTGGTTATAAGCAGAGAATGCGTCTGGCTAACTCTTCCAAAGCTGTTATGTCATCTTACTTTAACTTTGAAATAACTGAAGGTCTAGACTATTCTAACAAAATGGTAAAATATTTTTGCCGATAAAACAGCAACATCTCGTATTTCATCAGGGCTGTGGCACTGGTTAGCGGGCCTCTCTTTCCTCACTTGCACTCTTGTGAATCTGCGTGTTGTGTTTGGCCCATACACTCTGCACATAAATGTATTTGCCAGATCCATAGCCAAAGCAGCTCTGACTCATTCACAAGTGTTACATGTTAAGTTGGAGCGGTGAGTAGACTCAACCCGTTTACAATTTCTCAAAGGTGCCCGCGCCAATAAGACTTTTCACTTTTACGGCGATGCCAATCAAGTTTACAGGAGCGACCTCTGGACAAGCAGTGGCCTTGAAAACAGGTTCAAGGTTGAAAAATGGACGCACTACACATCTGATGACATCTATATCTGCCCGCTGAGGATTGGACCATTTTCTTCAGACTTCGCTCTCCAGAGAGGAAGTACAGACAATCAAGAACTAAGGCCAAAACAAAACTTTCACAGTAAATTATGTTGAGAATATCCATCCGTTTCCTGATGTCACATCATCTGGATTTATTATGGATAACGATACTTTTTTCATACTTCTGTGTACTGGCCAGATGTAACTGCCAGTAAATGCACACATGGTAAAACAAAATGGTAAACAACCCAAAACCCACCTGCTCGTCTCCTTGGAGATGTTATTATTTTGTCATGAATCTTTCACGGTATGGCATTTAACTTATCTTTCTTACATTTATTCAGTAACAGGTGTTTTTATTACTCAAAAAATCATTACCCCTTGGGAATAAATAAACTCTACAATACTGACTAATACTGTCTGATCATCAATTCACTGCAGAAATTCAGTGAATCAATAGTTTAATATCATACTGTGAAACATCTCCATGGAGACAGGTGGCTTCTGACCCTATACTTGTACTAAGCTACATTGTCATTGCCAACATTTCCTACCATCATATAATATAAACAAGGCTGAAGTTTTTTTATATGCCATCCATGCATCTCCTGGGTACTATTCGAAGCCTTCTTCAAGTACATTTTTAAAACAATAGTAAAGGATATCTTAATATGTGATGTCTAAACAATACCCCATAGAAGTTTTATACTCCTCTTTAAAGTCTGACTACACCCTTAAACACCACCAGCAACCATGTTTCAAATATAGCTGCTAAACTGGACAAAAGAAAAGAGTGAGGGAGGAGGAGGGCGGGGTCTGAAGGAATAAGGAACACTCTGATTGGTCTAACAGTTGTTCACTCTTCAAACTCTGCCCCTGCAGCAAGGTGTTTGTGAATGTAATCTGGGTAGTTCTGTGTGATGTCACCAACTACTGCAGATAGCACAAACTTAGATTTTACCATTTTTGGACAAAATAGCTGCAAATATGCACAGTTTACTAACGTTCCCAGTTAGTAATGTTTTATTTGTCTATTGTAATTTAGTGTTTACTTCCACTTTAAGTATTAGCACAATCAAAATAACACAGAACTGGACTTTGAATTGTTGCATAATGATGAAAATACTCCACACACTTGACTATATCTGCCTGTGATGCACTTTCTGCTGCTGCTACTGTCTGTCTGACTGTCACTTATACATTTGCTGCACTAAATGTATTTATTTTGCTAATGTTTTGTGTTTGATGCTATAAACGTAACACTGGTCTACAAAGTTTTGGAAAATATCTGCTTCAAAAATGGCAAAATCTTAATTTGATGAGATGGATTGGAAAAACAAATGATAAATGTGTTCGTTGGCTAATGTTACCAAGATATTTAATGATACAGTTTGATTATGTGGGGCCCAACTCTTGCTCAAGCTCCAAGTGCCACATATATTATATAGATATATCTATCAACACATGTTCGTTGGCTAATGTTACCAAGATATTTAATGATACAGTTTGATTATGTGGGGCCCAACTCTTGCTCAAGCTCCAAGTGCCACATATATTATATAGATATATCTACATCAACACATTTTTTCATTTCCAGAACACAAGCACTTCAGCAGTATTTGAACAGAGTCTGTTCCCTCAAACTCTGACCTATAAGAAACTATTCAAATGTGGAGACAATGTTTTGAAGTAAAAGTGAAGCTTGGAAACAAACATGTAATTTTTAATAAATCACATTTTCGTTAAATTTGCCTGGAATTTAAAATTTTGGCCAAATACTGTATCTTGAAAACAATAACCAAAGAGCATTTTTGACATATGTTCTCTTTTTTAGTGACCCAAATTTGGTAAAGTCTGACTACTTTTATCACAGAAGCATTTTGCTTGTAGACCAGTGTAATTTAGTTGTTTTTCTATGACAATGACAATACAGTCTTGAATAAAATGTAATATCTCAGGTGTGGTGCTGTGCTGAGTAAGGCTGTGGGCCAGCAGAAAAGACTTATGTTTGTGTGATTGTCTGGAGGCTGGGAGGTGTTCAGTGACCATTAAAGTCCACAGGGATCTTACATTTGTGTGGCACTTGTCTCTGCTTTCCCACAGTCTGTCCCCTGGCCCCCGGGACCATGGATGCTATCTGCCAGCCAGTGTTTACACCAAAGGACACAAGAAAAACATTAAGAAACCCAGACGAATAAACAAAAACAGATGGACAGCATGACCATGGACTGTATGGACCTGGAACAGCAGGCCTGTCAGTTAGCATCAGTGTGAAATGTTTGTTTTTCAAATGGAATGCAGACAATGGTCGAATGCCACACAAGTTCAAATGGACCAAGAGTTCATCTGATGTGAGGCGGGCTAATCTAAACACTGACACACCCTGCGATTGGTGGTAATTGCACATGCCGACGTCGCACATCATATCCCGCTGTTTTTGCGTCAAATCTTCAAGAACCAATACTGAAAGAATGCTTATGACGACTGTGTGTTTTTTTACTTCAAAGCAGTTCGAACTAAGTCTGAATGTGGCTTGATCTCCCTGCCGGCCTTTCGTGATGTATGTATGATGAGAGCAGGTCAGATGAACAGAACCGGTCAACCACATGTAATGAGCAAACAGACTGGCCCAGTCTAACAGATGGAGTGAGAAGTTTGAACTGCTGACCTACTGTATTTAAGGTGGTGTCATGGAAAAACTGAAGAAAAAAACAAAAAATCACAAACACCTTTTCAAAACTGCTCATATTTCACAGTTCAATCATTGCAGATAAAGCTAATCAAACTCCAAATTATTAACTTAAGTTGAAAAATAATATTGAGCCATGTCTGTAGGCCAATAACACATACATGGGCAGCTAAATGAATATGTTAAAATGTAGATTTGTATTGTATCAGAGTGAATTCTTCTGTCTTGTCAATTATAGAAATGATCGGGTTCAAGACTTGTGCACATCTCATTTGTCAGCCTGCCACATTAAAATACTAACATTGATTTATCAATCAGTGTATGAAAGCTGGAACAATATAGTTTGGGGCTCAATATTTATCATGTGTAGAACTTATTTGCAATATATTTTTGCAATTTTTATGTAATAATGCAAGATTTGAGCTGTAGAGAGTAGAGTAAATAACTTGTATGGATACTGTTGGTGCATTCGGACATTTATTTGTTGCAGTTCATGGCTTTTAATGAAACTGCACATTTAAAGATAAAGGTTTACTGGGATTATGAGTTTCAGTATGATCATTATATCACAATATTTCTCTGTTGTGCTTCAAAATCTGTTATCAGGCCATTTCCATTTGGATGTTTTATAGCAAAGTACAATGTGATCAACAGGAAAAACTGGCTCTTGTGCCCCATCTGAGAGTATAACATCATTACATTCTACAACCTGAAAACCGCCAATACAGTATAATGTAACAAGTCAAATATGCCCGGTTTAATATGTGTTGTCCACAGGCAGCAGGTCTGTTCCTCTAGAATTGTGTAAAAGACCTCAAAAAGCTGCTAAAGTGTTGTTGTGATTGAATGATGGTGAAGGCGTGGGTCGCTGAGTGTCCACTGACCGTGCGTCTGGGTCAGTCTGGGTTCAGCTCACATGGAGAGGTCATATCCTTCACTGTTTGTCATGCTGATCCTCTGCCGGCTGCCTAATTAAAAGGCCGGAGGATGTCGGGCTGGCAGCACGGACACTTCTCACAGCACTGTTTTCTTTGGGCGCTTTGGTGAATCTCGAACTGCATATTTTCTTTTTTTCCTGTATGGATTTCACATTTGCATGGAAAAATCTTTCTTGTGTGTTTGGATTTCCATTGTGTGGACAATATAAAAGGCTCCGGGATGGGATGTGGGAAAAGGGAGTGTGCACTTTGACTAAGTGCATGTTTTGAAGTCTGTTTGACAGCCTTGGTCAGTGGCTGATGCCGGCGTGTCCATCCTCTTTCCGACTCTTAAATTCACTGAGGGGAAACCGTCTGCAGCCTGCTACTGAACATATCCCACAGTTTTAGAGTGTGGATAGTGTCCAGTACATACAATGTTCAACCATTATACTAACCTCGGAGCACTTTAAACAGCCTAGGAATTAAACAATCGCGGTTACAGTGATATAAAAATGACATTAAATCTTGAGATTGATCAAGAATCTCTGTCCAGTGAGCTGTAAACTTGCTGCCCATTAATTTTAAACCTGGCGCTGATTGTCAAATTTCAGTGGTTCTCTAAACGCTGCTTAGAAAAGGAAGTATCTCAGTCAAATGATTTGCACTGACAAATTGCGCCCACAAAACCGACGTGGCCGAGCTTTCACAGAAGGATTTCTTATGTAATTGGAAATGGATGTCTGCTGAAAACATATCTGATTTTATCCTCAATGCTAATTATTTGAATCAAGACCAAATAAATGCTTCTCTGGGGAAGATGTATCGAATATCAGCAGACAGCCCGCTCCCTCTGGCCTGTTCTGTGGATACTGGCCTGGGTTTAAAACAACATTCATAAATATATGCTTTTAAATCAGGCACATTTGTCGGTGAGTTCTGGTTATGCACAAGGCTTTGAAAAGTACCTGAGCACTTTGCCACCTCATCAAGTTTGCGTCATGACCTTAGATGGGCCTCGGACAAAAGCTGGGTGGAGTCCCGAGCTTCACTTCCTCCAAACTCACTTGGCCTATTCTTCTCTACTCCAGACTCCATTGCTTTTTTCCGTGTTCTTTTTCATGTGTTGTGTAAATGTCAGGTATTAGAGGTGTTTAATAAGAGTCCACATTTCCTCTGTAAAAGGAAGTAATAAATCCCAACCGATATATTTCAATAAACAAACTGTGCTACAGTGGCTCAGTGGTTAATGAGACGATCATGTGTGGTAACAATGATCTGCTGGCTGCCTGTTGTTGCTAAGAGGCTCTGGCACACTTTCTTGGCACAAGGCGTTGGCATGGTCATATTTCACTCTGACACTTAGCTTGGGAGCGTGGGAGTTTTTTTAGGGTTATAATAAGAAGCTGAACTTGTGGTCGTCAGTCAGCCGCAACACATCTCTGACATGCTCGAGTCACATGGCGTTGTAGTTAGTTCTTCAGAAGTGAGGGGTCAAGACCACACCGTGACCGAGACAACGCTAGTTTGAGTTGTGACCAATGTATGAGTCAATGCAGTGCTTAGAAATGACTTAGCAATAATATCACTAGTATAATTTCAGCCCACTGTTATCTTCTTGTTTTATACTAACCTGCCTAGAGCCATAGTTGGAGGATATGAGGACTTGAGGTTTGAACATTTTGTTTTGTGGATTATGATTTTGTGAGTTAAGTTGTGTGTGAATGCTTGTTTTTGTTTGTTTGTTTGTTCAATATATTGGCTTTGCATTTCTAGCTCTATAATTAGTTTTGAATACTGTGCAACTTCTTCTAATATAACATTTCCTGTTGCCAAATGTATTTTTTAATTGTAAAGCTGCAATACTTTTCTGGTGGGAGATATGCAACCAGTTTGATGTTAATGCTTTGCCTGAAATGCTTCTTACTACGGCAATAAATGAGTGTATCTTGCACTTATTCTTCACAAATACCTTGAAAAACATGGATTCTTGCAGTTAGCATGGATGTATCTGTGCAGATCTGGCTTGGTGACTTCATCAGTTTTTCTCCATAGAGACATATATTTTAAGTGCACCTTTAAAAATTGAAAAGTTAGTGGCTTTTAGCTGAAACTCTAATGAAGTTGTAGCGACTTGTTGCTGTGTGCCTTATGTCAACTGTCTTTCTGACTTGTTACCTCGACCTGCAGTGAGTTTGCAGTTCAAGGTAAAGTCAGGTCTGACGACACAGACTGTGGGGCTTTGAATACCTTTCAAGTCCTGTTGACTAATGACTTCTTCATGGCTAAATAAAGCCCTCCTCTGTCTCTCTACACATCCAACCTATCTGAACTATTACACATTATGCTGCTCACCTTACCACCCACAAGGATGTGCTGTCAGACGTAATGTTTTATGTGTGCAAGCAGAGATGCAGAAAGCTCCAAGCATCCCAAACCTTGTCTCCATAGAGGACAGTGCACAGTCAGCTAAAAGCCATAAAAAGAATGACCGGTGGGTGCAGCCTATATAGGACACATTTGAATGTCAGTGGATGATACTGGACATGTGCCTGCCAGTGTAATAGTAATGCATGTCTTTATGAGTGAAAAAGATGTAGAATCTAACTGTGAATTCTATAACAAAACCATCCATTAAATAAATATTTAATATCATCTTCAGGAAATTGGATTATCTGCTTTTGTTGGTAACTCTGAGTAGACTCATGGCCTGATTTTTTTACTTGATTCTCCAGACCTTTTACTACTTTATGTCAAGTCTATATGCAGTCATATTTCCCGGTTTTACATGCATTTTGAAAATTCTGTGTAAATTGTAGTGGGCCTGTTGGTGGAATTTTTTAAAGCACAGAACAACTAACTAAAAACATTATTTAAACAATACATTTTCTGGTTATAAAACTGTTAAACAATCCATAAGTTGGCATTCACAGTCACAAGCAACATGGAACAGATGGAGAATCCCTGACCTAAGAGCAAAATACAACAGACAGTCTACCATGGGAAAATCTCATTTGTCCAGTTCTCCAGCTCCAGTTCTCCAGCTCCATGAGTAATTGTAGAACGGGGATCCCCTCTTCCAACCTGAGGGTACTCCGGAGCTTCCTGTTATTGTGGTCAGGGATCCCCTCACCTCTTAAATGTGGAAAATGTTGGACAGAGGCAGAGGGCAGAGGATTTTCCAAAAGGTCAAACAAACCTGGAAATATGTGTTTCAAGTGACTGTCACCTTCTGGTTCACTACAGAGGGATTCACTTCCTCAAAAATTTTCCAGTAGTAGAAACAAAAATATACTATAAGGCAAAAGGAAATGTCCATTTCATGATGTCTCCATGACGTGTTTTACAATGCAATCAAAAGGGGAAACAGTCTCTTACCCCCATCTGAGAAATGATCACATACTAGAACCTGAAAACCACCAATAAAATAATATTACCCATGTTGTGATGTCACTGGAAACTGAATTATACTGACACATATCTTACCCTGATCTGTTACTTCTAGTTCATCCCTCCACTCTGTTCATCTGTTTCCACTGGGCTGTGTTGCCTGCCTAAATAGTGATCAAATAAAAACACAGCTTTCATCACAGCAGGGGCCTAGTCCATGGGTCAGGTCATAACCATGGGCAAGAACACCTGCCTGATTCTCTTATCCCCACACCTTCCAGATTCATACAGGCCTATCACATTCATCCATCTAGTTCAACTCAACACACTCTGGCTCCAGGCCTCATCCAGACAACCCCCCAAAAGCTCCACCAGGATGACCCACATGTGACCTCCATGTCCCTGATGGCTTTTCATTTACTCTGTAGTGTTGTCACAATAGTACAATTCCAAACCTGATTTTGATACTGAGGAATAGACTTGATGCTCAATACTGGATAACACAACGATAATAAAAACACTCTTAGTACAAAAAATGTGAATTACAGAGTGAATAATTTGTTTTATGGGAGCTTTCATGAGATTCGACCTTTGCACGATGTGATGATGTTTGTGGTGAGTGTGTGTCTAGCGCGGTTTCTCCTGTTGCTGTTACATAAACACCAGCTCTCACTAAATTGAAATAGCGTTTGTCATTTCAAGTTTAGCCAGCTATGTTTAGATGAATGAAAGGGGCATGAACAAGGTGTGAACTGACCAGTTTGTACATACACTAATTAATGGCTCGTGAAAAAAAATACAAAAATATCATGAGCTTCCACTATTTGGCAGACCACTTTCTGCCACTAGTAACAATATTATAACACGACTTAAAAAGTAAATTTTGCATAATATAGGACCTTAAACACTTTGTTTTTATTAGGAACCTGTGTTTGTGGATAAGCCCTGTGAGGCTCCTGTTGGTGGAGCCTTCGGGGCAGGGTCATCTGGGTGTAGATCTGCAGCCAGATCTCTGTTGTTCAGCTCTCACTCTCCCAGTAGATCAGGCATCAGCTCCGGCACCTGTCCCCCTGTCAGCGCCAGGCCAGAGACACAGCTCTGCCAGCCCTGATCCCCGCTCTAATTATTTTCAAAGCAACAGGGATTTATATCACTCTCACACCGGCGCCAGTGCCACTGCTGCCCCCCGAGGGAAGCAGCTATTGTGGCCTCCTCTCGAGGAGATTGTCACCATGGACAGGAGGAGCACTCGGGCACCACACAAGCATCTGCTGGCTTTGGGGACTCGGGGGCGCTCAGAATCACACCGCCTGTGTACATGAGTAATTGGACTAAACGGTCAACCCTTTGCAACCTGGCAACGTCAGACAGTGACAAGTATGAGTGTGTTCCAGTTGCAAAGATTCCTGTTATGCTGCTATTGTGATAAATATGTCACTATTTGTCAGATGTTACAACCTCACTTGTAAAAGGCAACAGGCGTAAAAGGCGACAATTTTGACAGATCAGAAATCAGTTTATACTTTATTTTAATACATTTCTCATAACCTTGGTGTTTAACAAACATTAACAATGAACACAGTTTCTTTTAAGTTCTATGTTTCGGCAGGACCTGATTTAGTAGTAGTCGCAGTAGGCCTACTTGGAAGGGCTTCATGGAAGTGTTCATTTGTGTTTTATTAAGGCAAATTAATTATTACAAATAAGAAATTGTTATTATAGTGTTACCATAATAGTATATTTTAAAATAGCATCTGTATTTCACATTTTCAGTTCTGATACCAATTCCAACATTATAGCTTTAAGTATCTCCTGATACCTGATATCAACCAATGTAGAGACTGAAAACAGCATTCTTAAAAAAATAAAACAAAAAAATAAATAAATAAAAAAGTGTTCCTAATGTGTTATGTGGCTGTTTTGTAGCTCCCTCGAGTAACTGCAACAACTTTGCATAAGGATCATAAGTTTATTATATCAGTTTATATATCCAACCAGGATATCGTCTGAACCAATATTTGGAGGGCGTTATCCGATCCAACACATTTTTCAGTATCAGCGTTGATATCAGATATCAGTCTCGAATTGGAGCATCCTTATTCAAAACCTGTAAAAATACACACACTATTATTTCTTTGCCCATATTCATGTCATCAACATAATAAAGTGGTTTTAAGTCACAAAAAGTGTCCTTGTATGGCCCTATAATTATTATCCAGCCAGTCAATACAAAATCAAAGCCGTGTCTACACAGTTGGCAGGTGCTCAGATTCCTCCTGAGATTACCCCATAGTCCTGAAGGTGAAACATT
>KN497942.1:0-16901 GCA_000787155.1 Scartelaos histophorus | reverse complement strand
TTATTATTATTTGCATGATCATTTACAGTGCAGATTCTCACTGAATGCATAATAACTCTGAATGGACACGAGGTAAACAGAAAATATACTCAAAATAACTCAAAACTGTTTAGATTTTACAAACTTAACTTTTAAAAACTTAAAAACTTTGCTTTAAATCCTGGTTTGCACTGTAGCCATTTTTTAAGACTTCATCATGTTTCATATATTTGATGTTTTCAGTATGTATATAAAATGAAGAAAGCAGTAAAAAGAAAGAAAACCAGTCAATGATAGGACATGTCCAAACTTTTGACTGGGAAAGGTGAAGTCACAAATGTTGAACCTGAACATTTTTATTTGTGTCTAGACTAGAACACACTAATCACAACAAAACTATTGCTCTATGTATGTCATCTGAAATGCAGCCATAACAATATGGTAATAGTACTTATTAAAGTTGGTATAAAACCGTTTTACTTGTTTTTTCCAGTCATTTTGGAAGATCAGACCACAATATCTGCAATGTCTGGAAATGCCGATCTTTACTAAACAAACAGTAAAATGTAGCTGTTAACTTGAAAACTACCTCTTGATGACATCACAAGGTGGAACAGAGTATTTTGAGCTTTGGAGATGCAGGCAGACTAATAATAAAGGATTAATCAAACATGCGTGATTGAATGAAACAAAACACAACTCGGGTATGTTTTTGATGAGGTAACAACTTTATAACATGGCTAAAAGCTCACAAGAGTCATTTTCTTCCTTTAAATACAAACATCCTTTTTTCACAAGTTTAAAAACAACTACGTCAATGTTAAGTAGTTGTTCTGAGGTAACAATATTGTATACAGATTTACTACTGTACTTGCATGGTTCCTATAGTCCTGTCTTCATGTCCATGTTTTATGAAGTCTCCAAACCCCATATTGAAACCAGCAGGATGCCACTTCACATGAGCCGTTATTACACCATTTAATCATAACTACTGAGCCGTCTGAAGACATTATAATACATTTACCCAACTAAACAAACATGCCTGGAGCATATTAACCTAAAATGTTATTGTTTTTAGTGTCCACTTTTTTGAACAATCCTCCCATGTCATGAAAGGAATTTTAAAAAGGGGTTATCATGACCAATCTATTTTTGGGAGCTTTGTACCATGTTATATCCTTGTTCCCTCATCAAAAACCTGCCTGAAGAGGTTTGTTTGTTGCATGTTTGAGTATTTTAATGACCTCTCCCAGTGTGTTATGATAGTGTTCTGAAGGGGGAGTGATTTAGCACAGGCAGCAAAGGTAAGTGTGACGCAGAGCATCAAAAACAAATGTGAAACTACAAAAAACAAACCGATGATAATATGTTGTTTTTGGTGCACACGGCATTTTAAAATGATAAAAGGTAACAGATCTAAATAGGTTGGCAGCTAATACTGCATTGAAGTAAACGGCCCCATTTTTAAAGTAAGAAATTCATTTTTTCACTAAACTTTCTTGTTTGGTTCACTTTAGCTTCTGTGCAGAGCAAAGGCGTTGTGACAGGTGTTCTTGAGTCATTGTGGATGTTGTTTGGTGCGAGTCATGTCTGCGTGTGCTGCTACATGTGTAGTGATGATTGGAGTTGGCAGTGCACAGAAATAGCCCAGGCCCTTCACAGTGACGCTGGTCTGCTTCAGCAGCTGCTTTTATGGGCTTTAAGTTACTCTCTGCAGCGCAGGCTGTTGTGCATAGACCAAATAAATGAAAAATGGAAAGAATATTTCAGTATATTGTAGAGTCATATTTTGGATCACAATTTAGCAATTCACCAAAACTGTGCTTAAAAAGTGCCTGTGAATATCTTGGTCGAGGTTCAAATATTGCATAAAAAGACCATAAAATTTAACACAGAAGTGAAGTAACCCTGCAGGTTGTTTCTAATGTTTTTATTTGCCTGGTTTATACTGAAGAAATCCAGAAAGTTTCCATATTCATTTTATGATAACAGTGTGTGACCACAAGAGCTTTATTTCCCGCTGTCATCGAGTCCACCTTTCCTAAAAGTTCAGAGAGTTAAGTGCTGAACTCCTCAAGCACACTGCCCGGGTCTGCACCCACAGGTCTGCACCTACAGGTCTGCACCCACAGGTCTGCACCCACAGGTCTGCACCCACAGGTCTGCACCATAAACATATGCACAACATAAAATGTAAAGTTATATATACTAGTAAAATACCCAGCATGCACTGGAACAACACATACATCAGGGAGACAGGGGGAGCAGATCAAGTCCAACCCAAGACTAGACTAGGTCTAACCGAGGACTAACCTGGGACTAAACCAGGCCTAAATCTGGACAGAGCATAGAGTGTCTGATGGTCTATTGTGTTCCAAGTGTGTGAGGACGCAGCAGGGGCCGGTGTAGTGGTTGGTCAGTGGAGACCAGGCACTTCTCCAGGTTTGGATTCATATTTTTCCTCTTTCCACCTTTTCCTCTGCTGCACTGGAGCAACTTAAGTTTTTCCCCTTTTGTCTTCTTAAGTCCAGTTCCTAGGTCTTGGCTGTAAACTTTTACACACTTTATAATTCATGACCTTTAAACTTCAGGGTCCCTAATCCAGATCTGCTCCACTAAAGACTTGAGCTTGGACCCTGAAGTTTTCTGTTGTTTTGTGGCACATTTCATTGGGCTTTGTTTTGCTATTAGAGATGTTATCCTCTGATAAGTTTAGATGTGCTCTCTGTTCTGCACAAGTCCAGTTGTTCTGTCACTCCTCTGTGTCTCTCCTCTTCATGAAGCATCGACGTCCGTTTTGTGTTGGACAATGGACAGACATTGGAACAGTGAGAACGCAACGTGTTCACACCATTTTACAACTGTGTTTGTAGAGTGTTTGTCTGTAAAAACCATTAGTGTAGTTTAACTGTACTTACTAATCATTGTAGTGACAGCATGAAGTAAACTAAGTAGACAGGAAGTGCACGCTGCCTTGGCAACTAACATACAAACCACACACCAGTGTGATTGTGTTGGTAACAGGGAGAAACAGCTCAGTGGATGTATAAAACTAATATAGATCTCACCCTGACCAGCTAACGGACTAAAGCTGTGGACACACTAAGCCTGACTGAGAGACTCTGAGTCCACACTTCAGAACTGCCCGTCAGGAGCAGAGGTCAGTGGAGAGAGTGGGCAAAAACTGTACTCAAGTAAAAGTGCACAAAAATGAAAAATAAAAGTAATCATATCTGAAGGAGCCATACAAGAAACACAAATGTTCAAATCCTTTCATATCGTCAACAAAGATTTTGTCACTTAGAGTAGGAAGAGTAGCCAAATCTTTTACACAAGTACTGTTATTTGAATAATAATATTAGTCAAGTAGGAGTAAAAGTAGACTGTTAGAAAAGTACTCTGAAAAGTACAGTTTCTACTACCCACCTCCGGCCATAAGAGATAACTGAAGATAAAGTTTACCCTACAAAGTACAATTTAAAATCCACAAAAGCAATGCCATAATAATCACAGCACAAACTGTCGGCTAATCCTTGTAGCCTAATGTTATATTTGCACATGAACAAGTCCAGTATTGACCGTTTTATTATCAGATTGTCAAGACCATCCTCAATATAAACAAACAGTCGAGTACAAGGTCACTCAAAATGTTCCAAAATAATCCAGGGTGATAAAATATTCAGTATTCAGCCTCTCCGATGGTCCTGTCAGTTCCACCTGTGGTAAACAACAAAGTGCTGTCAGGTGTCATAAGGCTCCATAATCCCCCGATGAAGGGCGACATGCAGCACCCAGAGCAGCTGATGTAACCAGGGGTCACAGGGAGAAGAGACTCTCACAAACTGATGATTCTGATGTGAACCAAGGCCATGACATGTTGCAAGACGTTTAATGAAGGATCTGTTGTCAGCCTTGAAGTGTGGAGTGTGTCAAGCAAATTAGGCACTGCTGAAAAGATGTACAAGATATATGTGTGTGTATGTATATGTATGTACACACACACACACACACACGCACACACACACACACACACACACAGACATGCACACGCATATATGTGTGTGTGTGTGTGTGTGTGTGTGTGTGTGTGTGTGTATACACAAAAAAATCTCGGTTCAGTACGTACCTCGGTTTTGAAGTCGTGGTTCGGTTCATTTTCGGTACAGTTTGGGAACAAATTGCAAAACCATTTGCTTGATGTTTATTTGTGTTTTTATTAAAACAATAATTTATTTTAACATTATTCAAACAGGAAAATAAAATTAAAAATAGATGCAAAGTATTGCTTGGTAATACTAATAAGTTATAATTATATATAATAAAACTGGTTCAGACCTGGTTTAGACAGTGGGGTCTGGAGCACCCGGGGACTGTGCATCTGATGCCTTGGGTCGAGAGCAGCGCGCAGCCGCCTGCACTTCGCCGCCCTCTTTTCGCCGCCTGCACTTCGCCGTTTTGTAGCGGTGGGTTCGGGCAGCTGTGCAGAGCTCCCCTTACCCAGGATCAGCCGACAGCGACACCCGGGAAGAGATCCATCGAGGGAATCCCCCCCGCACCAAGCGGCTGTATAAGATAAGATAAACATGACGTAAATCTAAAAAGAGTGATTTAAATGTTGATAGTAAACAATAAGTCAATAAAAATTAAATATTCATCTTGAAGAGTATGTAAGATTTTGATTTAAATGTCATAATCATGACCTATCTGTGTCCCCCGGTAGAAGATGGACATGTTCAAATCATATTTTACTGATCGCTGAATACAATTGTAATGCTGAATTATTCTTAATTAGAAAAACAATGGACATGATGCCCAAGTTCAATTAGAAAGCAAAATGAGTCTCATGTAAGTCTCTCATTTGAGTTGCCAGTTTAATCACTGAAATCAAGTTGGTTTAAACTTGAAGGTCTCTCTCTTATCTGTGTCCTAAACCCCATTACACAAAATGAAATGTTACTGTGCAACTGTTAAATTAACTCTTGAAAATGTACTGTGTACTACATTTCCTTGTATTTGTATTGAATGTTTACATTGATGAAAACTTTAATGTCCCGTTTACCTTTTATTGCCAAGTGCTGCTATAAATTACAATTGTAATAGGTTCACCTCTACTTGGTCTACAATCTACACTTAGTTTTGGAGTCTCTGAATGCCATTATTTTAAATTACACAGTTATTATGCTCATAAACCACCTCGATTACCGTTTTGTTTGTGAATGAAATCATCAGTGGGAGAAGATTAAGTTGTTTTTTTTCACAGTTTAATCTTGTTTCACCCCTCCCCGTCCCTGCTGGTGACGGATGACTTCTCTGTTGATTTTGTAGTGAAACAATTAGTGACACTCCAAAAACCGTCTACTCAGAGCTCTGTGATCAATGCTGCTGTCCACAGGCTCACTGGACAGGATAAGGGCTTTATGTAATTAGACAGAGGTTCTCAATATGTGGAACAGGTCCCCATTTTTCTTAAAGGTAAATGAACCCATGTTATAATGCTGTTACCTCCTCAAAAAATATCCAGAGTTGTGTTTTGTCTGGGTAATCCTTTATTATTAGTCTGTCTACATCCCTAAAACTCAAAATGCTCAGTTCCACCTTGTGATGTAGCGGAAGTTTTCAAGTTAACAGCTCATTTTACCTTTAGTGCAATAGAGATTGGCAATTCCAGAGCTGAAATGATCAAAATGATTCTAGTGCAGGTGCATAATATAGCACTTCCTATATTACCACATAACATCACAAATTGGAACATAGCGTTTTCTGTTTGAGAGAAGAACTCTAAAGCCTAAATATGCAGGATCTGTTGTGTGTTTATTATATTTGGTATGCGACACAATAGTTGAGAACAGCAGCGTTGAGGATGGTTCAGAATGTAATATTAGTTGAACAGCGGGAGGTCCGACATCAACTTCGGACTGGCAATATCACACTAGACACAAGCTAAACACTGCACGAACACAGAAATATGCTTGTTTTGTCTTAGATTGGGCACAGTTAAGTCTTAATTCTAATCTGGAAGGGCATCTGTCTTAAACCTCAACATTACTCTTCACATATCGTCACCTTCCTAAAATAATCGCCTAAGTCACAAGTTTACTTTGCCATAATTTATGCCATAATTTCAATTTTGGGGGGAGATTTTTGTGTTTCCTGAAAAACCTAAAAAAAAAGACTTGTTAAGATGAGGTGACCATCTCCAGATTTTAACTTTTTTACAACTCCAGTTACAATATGATTAAATTACACATGAAAAAAACAGCTAATTATGTAAACTTTTTGTCAATATTGCTGTTAAAACAAAAAATACAGGGTGTCCCATAAAATTGATAATTTATTACACCAGTAATTTTGGCAGTTCTTGCTAAAATTTTCAAAAAAATTCAAAAATTTTCAAACATTTTCAAAAAATGTTCAAAACATTTTCAAAAAATTTCAAAAAATTTTAAAAATTTTCAAAGATTTTCAATTTTTCCACCCATAAAATTGATAATTTATTACACCAGTAATTTTGGCAGTTCTTGCTAAAATTTTCAAAAAAATTCAAAAATTTTCAAACATTTTCAAAAAATGTTCAAAACATTTTCAAAAAATTTCAAAAAATTTTAAAAATTTTCAAAGATTTTCAAAATTTTTCCAAAATTTTCCAAAATTTTCAAAAAAATTTCAAAAAATTTCAAAAAATTTCTAAAATGTTCTAAAATTTTCAAACATTTTCACAAAATGTATAGAAACAGATCAAGATTTTATATTTAATGCTTCATTTTTGCTCTGTTTTTTGGTTTATCCATGCCGTTTATTTCCAAAGTTAAGTCATTTTGTGTCTTGGAATATACGTGCACACAGTCACCCAATGCAAAAGCCGATTATTTTAGGAAGGTGTCGATATATTATTTCATTTCACACATGATTTGTATTCCACCTCCATGATTATCTTTTATTCTTCTGAAAATACTATATATTCGCTGAAACCAACATCAATATATTAACATGTTTCTCTGAGCTCTCTGCACTAAGTCACTCCCCCTTCAGAGTCTTATCACATTTCATTTTAGATGCTACTAATGTTATAACATGGTAGAAAGCTCCAAAAAGTAGATTTTGCATAGTACTCTCTTTAAGCAACTGCATTTCACAAGTTACTCAAAGCAAAGCACCTGCCTACTGCCTTTCCGACCAACCCCGTAAAACTTTACTGCATATTTACATGATTCAACATCCCGTAATCGTTATGAAAGAAAACCAGGCGCTATCAAATTCATGCATTCGAGAACTTTTACCTCCAATAAGTATTTTACAGTCTGTATCATGCCAGGCAGTGATAGCTTCAGCGGCAAATTAAAACCAGAGGAGCGTGGGCTGCAAGAGTGTCCAGGAAGATAAGAAGCTGACATTCAACACAATCTGGCAACCGTGCAACAATGTTAACAATAACAGTATCATAGAGTCAAGAGGCCTTTGTTATGTCTGTGTCGAGCTAACCTGGCATGATGCTGCTTTTGTGTCGGGCTGGAGCAGGAAAGAAATGTTTGATATAGTGCAGTCCTGGTACTTAAAGGGCCCACACTATGCCATTTTATGATCTACAGTGTGTTATAATGTTGTTTCCTTATCAAAAACATACCTGGAGTTATGTTTTGTTTCACTCACACATGTTTAATACACAAACCCAGCTTGTAATGGCACGTGCTAATACAGGAAGTGCTCCACTGTGTTTTTTATTCATTTGGCTAATTTCAGCTCTGGAAATGCCAACCTCTTCTGGAATAAAGCTAAAAAGTCGGGGCAGAAGACAGGGGGAGACAAAGAGGTTTATTGCTCCGGACCCTCGGGTTTTAAGGGCCCAGAATTGGACCCTCTTCCTATTCATTTATATTAAAGGGGAGGCCCGAGCAGAGCTTTTTGCCCCCAATTTCTGTTGACGGGCCTAGTAAAAGGTAGATGTTAGCTTGAAAACTGGAATAAAGCATTTTGAGCTTTGGTCACACAACTTCAGGTATGTTCATGATGAGGTAAAAATATTAATAAAATAAATAAAAAAAAACACAACTTCAGGTATGTTCATGATGAGGTAAAAATATTAATAAAATATTAATTAAAAAAAAAAAAAAAACATAACTTCAGGTATGTTCATGATGAGGTAAAAATATTCTAACTCTAACAAGAGTCACTGCTGCAAAACCTTTAAATGATCTGATTTTGGGGAGTGACCAAAAATATGACCTGTTTTTTCCAGTTCAAAGTAGTATTTGTGCTTTCCTCAGCTACTTGGGGCCTGAGGTGAAGTACGAAAAGAGAAGAGGGTGAACTTCTGCTCTGCCTCTACTCGCATGCCAAGAAAATCAGACCCGGCCCATTCTGATTTAAACAGGATTTTTGAAAATGCATGTCAACCCAGGAACTATGATTGAGGTGTCGTGATTCGAATCTTCCAGATGTGCTAAATGCAAAAAGAAAATTAGGAGATGCATTTCTTTTAGCTCACTTGTTTGCACATATTTGGTTCTTTGACAGGCTCTTTGGAGATGTTAACATTGCAACTGGTCTGTTACAACTGGCCTGTCCAAAAAAATAATAATAATTCAAACAAACTTCTGCACTCCGAGCACCTACAGCTTTCACAAAGGTCAGATATCGTGATTAATGGTTATTGCACAGTGATTATTGTTCATTTTCAGAACACCCACCTAGACACAGAGAGAAAACTTATGCAAACTCAAATTTCAGACACACCAAGCCCTCCTCAAACACTCCAGGAATCAAACTTCACCATTCTGCCACTTTGTAAATCAATCTTTTCCCTCCATTGTTTGAGAGAAAAAAAACAATAGTACAAAAGTTGACAAAATGTAATGTAATTAAAAATCACAACACACTGATTAAAAATGATTGTATTTTGATGGGTTTTGGGTTAACAAATAAACCCACATTCACATGATTTATTAGACTGTCCTTTTCATTTTGAAATAGATCCATTTTATGTTCATGTTGGAGTAAACACAGTGACATAAAGAGCCTTGGCATTTAAATGTGTTTTTAAGCAGTATTTTGCAATCGTGTTGTAATGTATTGTTCTAAGAAAATGCATCAAATTCAGCACATAATGAATCCAGTTTTAAAATTCTTTGAAATGCTACACCTTCTTTATTTTGTCTTACTTGAAAAAAAAAAAAAAATCTGATTCCAATTTACAAACGCCCTGAAATCAAGAATAAAACTCTCCATAACAAAGCTGCAAAGTTGACAGTCTAATTTTGAAAACTGATGACTAAAACTACTAAATTGAAATATATTTGACAAAACATTTGGCCATAAATAATTTCTTGTTTAAAATGGCACCTTTTTTTAAAAAATAAAAAATGACAAAAACGATTAAACTAAATTAAAGCAGCTCTACCATTTTTTTTTCAAAGTGCTTTTCCCAACACAGTGGTAATAGTGCACTCCCCTATTGCCAGACATAACACTTTATAACGAAATCCAAACTGTATAAAGTTATTTGGACCTCAAGAGCTGCTTATACAATATATCTGTCATAGGGCAAAACAGATTTGGAGAAAAATGGGTGTACAGGCCAAAATTGACACTTTTTCCATAACTGATGCAGTAATTTCAGTTGTAAGTCCCAAACCAAAACCTCTTATGTAATGTCTCCTTATATAGTTTCCTGAAGACTTATTCCTCTGGGTGCCTGGTGTTCCCCGTTCTTTTAAATCCCACATGAGACTCCCCTTTGAATTTTTTCCCCCTCTCACCATGACGACGGCTCCCTCTGGAAATCCTTTAAAAGAGCAGCTCCTAAACGCAACATCTGACACAACAAACGAGCCACGTCCTGTGGTGCAGGAGATGTGCCCGTGGTGAGGACTTAGGCTTTTTCTTCAGGCGTTCATCATACAGGTTTGGCTGTATCGCAGAGTGGTAAACATACTCATTTACTGTATTTTGAGAGCTTGTATTACATCAGTAACAATCTTAAGATAACAATAGTTTTCTAAAGCTCTCGTCTATTCCAGTGAGGGAACTGCACTCAAGTGAGAGTAATGTTACTTTAAAATATTACTTAAGTAGAAGTAAAACGTAGAGGTTCAAGAAATGACTCAAGTAAGATTGAGGAGGGGCTGGAATTTCAAGACTGTCTTGATTTCTTTTAGGGACATGTGTTCACCCTGTGAGCCACCATCCCCTGCCTGTGTAAGTGTGGTGTGTGTGGGAGTGACCGGTGACGGCTGGAGGGACACTGGAGCAGACTGGACAACTCATGTTAGTATTATCACCACATCCAGGTACGATCAGTGATGATATAATAACCCATCCCAAAACGCAATGGCTCAGTGGTCAGTATAGTGGTCTCCCAACCCTGAAGGTCAGAGGATCGATTCCCACTCGGACAAATACTGCAGTTGTGTCACTGCAGCAGAGACGTGTATGTGAGACTGGCAGCCTTGACAGGGCAGCCAGTCTGCCCCAGGGCAGCTGTGGCTTTAATAGTATCATATTTCCACTGAGTGTGGAGAGAATGAATAAGGACTACAGTGTAGTGTTGAGGGAGGCTTTAAAGTGTATTACAAGCGTAAGACATAATTATATTAAGTAGTGGCAAAAACACTACAATTTTAATCCAAGGCATGTTTCATAAGGAATTATTTATTTTTGCATCTTTATTAAACAGAGCCCAGAATTATAAATTGTATATAATTGAAAAAATGATAAAAATCTTATATGTAATGTATCCCATTGCACATTTTCCTTTGAATACTTCAAAATTACATTTCTGTGTATTTTTCACACAAAGGTATATCAGTATATATCAGTCTGGTCATCCCGCCCAGTGCCCCTTGAGCCAGACCCAAACATGATCATACAATCACATTTTTTTATCTTTTTTTTTGGTGGTGTATGTGGAACAAAGGAGCTCAATGGCATCCATCATTTTGAACAAAATAATATTTATCATATCTAAGATGAACAGAGATTAATGCTTTGCTCATTGATGCTGCAGAAATCCACAGTGTTTTTCAGTCCTCTGTGATATTTTTTCCCTTTTTCCCCTGTCCATGATTGGCTAAACTGATCCACCGGTGAGTCACATCTTCATAAAGTATTAAAGAAGTGTTTATTCTGAATCCCAGGCTATTTGAATAGTTCTGCTTATAACATTTCTGGAGTCTAAATGTAGAGGTGCAGTGGAGATGTTGAGTCTGTGTTTATTCCAGTCGCACAAACACTCATAAAGTGTTAAAGCGTCGTCTCCTCCACCACAGTGGGGACACATAAAGACCCCTACACTATTTATATTGTGTTTATATGAAGAGCTTTTAGGAGACTCTTGTCCTACAGAGGCTCCTGTGAGAGGGAGAGACCCGCAGACCAAAACACTTGTGTAACTATAACACATTTATGAACAAGAAAAACACAGTCGCCATAGCGTTACATAACACACTAGAAAACTACTTATTAATTCATTTACTGTAGAGAAGATCCATATTTCTTCTTTCTTTCTTTTCTTTCTTTTGGTCGTCTGAGAAAAAACAACCTGATTTTTTTGTAATTTTTTTCTGTCTGGAGTTGCCACCATGGAGATCCTATTGCTTTCCATGGAATATTCCACAGTATGGCATTAAATATACTGTATCTATGCTGTATTCATTCAGTCACAGGTGCTTATATCGACTGAATACTGAATAATACTTGTCTCTAATACTTGTCTCTATGGAGATCGAAAAGTTTAATGCCAGACCGTGGAACATTCCAGATCCTCTGTGGAGGCAAGCAGTTGTAGTGGGTTCAGTGTCTTGCCCAAGGACACAATAACACTATGCACTTTCTATGGCTGAACTGCCAACAGTAATTGAATTTAATCAACAAACAACAAATTAGAAAGAAGAGTGATGGCGTTCAATTGTGCTTAGCAGAGGAGAAAGTTTGGTTAGGTATAAATTAGTACTTAAATTAAAGTCATTAAAGTAGCTTAAAACTCCAACAGAATAGAGTGTAGCCTGTGCTCTTATTGTTTAAAACATAGGCCCTGGTACTACAATTATAACTGAACCTGTGTGTGGTGGACACCTCTGCCACCACTCCACAGTGTTAGTATTTTTCTTATTTTTATTAAGTTAATTACAATATAGTTTGATTTATCTGTTTATTTAGACTTAGTGTTCACATTTTGGTTAATATAAGTTTGATTTTTTACTTCCACTTGTTCTTTTTGTTTTGGGTTGACCGGATGGAGGCAGGAAAAGACCAACGCTGGACAAGGGGGGAGCACTATTTTAGTTGGTTTAGTTTTGCCAAGTTAAATTGTTTAAGATTACTTTAGTATTATTTGTTAAGTTTTTATTAAGATTATTTGCCTTATGTTACTTTTTACAGATTTAAGTTATTCCCCAGTTAGGCCTGACTATTTCTGTTATTTTGAGCCTTTATTAAAGTATATTTTTTAATTTATTAAATTTAAACCTATCTTCTTTTTTACACCTTGTCCTTGCCTTTTCTGTTTGGTCCACGACACTGTGTTACCAGAGCCTCACCCTTTAACAGGACACACACACGCCTCATGATTGTCTGTCTAATCGGAGTTTTCACCGCCAAAACTCCAGCACCCACAGTCATTTTAGGTTCAAAACAACTGGATTTAGACTAAAAAAAAAAAACCTAAAAAGTAGTTTGGCCATTTGAAGGTTTAAAAATGTACTTCTTAGCTGGAAATCACAACCTTACCAAGTACACAGAAATTTTTTGAGAGTTGAAAAATAAAATATGTAGGTAAGCACCTTTATTTTGTTGAGATAATGTTTAAAGTATTGAGTAAAAATATTTTCCTGTGTGTATGTGCCAAACATTTGGACAAAATTCTCTCTCGTGTGAAGTCACCAATAGAAGTCTGTGAAATAGAACTCTCTGCTGTAATTTTCAACATACTTTTCTATACAAATTGCTTCTGGATTTTTGTATAATTATTTTTTTAGAACAAGTATTAAGTCAAAATTTTAGAATCTTCTCACACACATTTTAAGCATTGATAATTGTCTTTAGAACCAAAACACTATATGACTGTATATGTACTGTATGACAAATGTATAACAAAAACAACCTTATCATATCAAACGTTTTACTAGTCAAGAATAAATCAGCATCACAATTGTTATAAATCAATATCCTCTTGTATACAGTTCCTTTAAAATAACACTAAGCAATAAAGACAAAGGTGGACAATCTCTAGTCTCCAACATTATAAAAACTAAATGATCAGCAGCCGTCTGGAAGTCTCCATGTCTCTGATTGCAGGTGCTCATTACACATGTATTCAGGCTCATTCAGAAAACAGCGATGCGTTCGAGTGCTCACCGCTGCAGTGGGAAATCAGGTGAGGGGTGGATGCGAGCTGGAGAGCATTGATTAGTGATTAGACGATTTCTGACTGCGTGAGGCTCCTCAGTTACACTCAGACTTGAAAAATAAATATAGCTTTGGAAAATAGGCAGATAAAAGTTTGATTTCAGGCCGTAACTTTAAAAAAAATATATAAAGTAGAGTTTCAAAGAATTTTGTGCTGTTTTCAGGTAAGGTGAGGGCAGCTCAATAGCTTGTGTTGTGATTCACTGGTGCGATTAGCAGAATAATTTAGAGGTTCAACATGAGCCTCACTGCTCTATTGACAACCTCCTTATGTGCTAGTACAAAATTACAAAAATACTGAAACAAAATATTTGAGGGGCGCAAACATAGCATAACATATATTGTTCATTCATCCTCTGCATAGCTTGATTCATGCACGATGCCAGTAGGGGCAATTTTAGAAATTAGGAATTTTTTTAGACCAAAATGACAAGGCTCACAGCAGCATTTACAGAGGGGCAACATTTCTTCATTGTAAAGTCAATTGAAGCTGTCAGAGTAGATGGAGCCAAAAGTGCCCCATGCTCATTTCCTATTTGGCTATGTCTATTTATATTTACCGTATTTTTCGGGCTATAAAGTGCACAGGATTATAAGGCGCAGTATCAAATCATATGTCAGTTGTGTCATTGTCCACACATAAGGAACATCGGATTATAAGGCGCAATAAGAGAAGCAAAACATGTGTCGGATAAATTGAACTTTATTCAGGTCATTTACAATAACTCTCAGTTGTAGCTAACACAAAAATACAAGTTTAACAGTTGGGTGATTTGGGCATCAAACATGCCCGGATCCCTCTCAACATTGTTCAGTTTTAACACAAAAATACAAAACCTGAAATCTGCATGGTGCATGTCTCTTAACAGGTGCATTTTGGGTCCTTGTACAGCACATGGCAGAACTACCGGTATGTTGCACAGTCGCCCTATATGTCGCCAACATATTACTCCTCCTGACTAATACTACCTGAATACTGTATTAGACCAATGTGGACAACATCAAATCGGGTCGAGGTTCGTAAAGACACCCAACGGTCATACATAAGGCCACTGTTGATTTTTGAGAAAATGTAATGATTTTAGATGCGCTTATAGTCCAAAAAATACGGTACCCATCCTCAGAAACAGCAATATAATGGGGAGAGGGATAAATAAAACATGCAGTGACAAATGTGAAATGAAGATCACTGGTCACTCATGATGTTGAACAAAATAAAATTAGTTTAGTTTTTCGCTTGTTTATTCTGCAGAAATCTGTTGTGTGTGTTATGTGTGTTAGTCCTGATTCAAGACACTAACCAAAGAGAAAAGTTTAATTGTTGCATTTGATTTGAATGTATTGCATCTTTATATTATGAAGTTATTTTCTGTGATCACCTCAAATAAACCAAGAATGACACAACTTACATTTTAAACTTCCCTTTTGTCTGATAACTAACTGGAGGTCTGTCAGGCTGAATGACTCTGAACACACAACCTTGAATTAAACACAAGGTCTTCTGATGATTAAAATGAGCTGCCCCAAGCTCGAATAATTGATCCCGGTCAGTATAATTAAACAAGTCAATCACCTCATGGACCTAAGTGATGGATGAACAGAGGAGCACAATAGACCAATGCTCTCATCAAACAGAGCACACACTTAAGTCACCAGTTGCGTTTGTCAAATTATGTTAATTAAGAGAAAACATGGGGTCACTGATTAGGGCTGCAGCAATTAACTGAAATAATAATGATCAAAATAGCAAAAACAGTGAACCTTTTGTGATTTTAGTGAATATACTGTACACTTAATTCTTAATATTCTCCATCTACATGCCTTAAGTCACCATATTTCACGCTTTACACTGTTAAAGATGTATTTGCAGGGCCTGTATCTGATTTTAGTTAATCCTTACCTCATGCATCTTATGGCCAAAACTACAAATCTGAAAAAATATGACTAAAATATAATCTTTTCATTTCACGTAGCATTTTCTCTGGTAATAACTAATAATTTTGAAGCTACTAAAGGGTCCAATCAGCCACATTGTTACCAAGAATCATGGGAAACCAACTGCTGATGTGATATTTGTGGACGAGTTAGTTCCATAACGTGAACTATTGGAATAGGATCTTATTTTTTAAAACAATCAAATCTTTTTCTTTCTAGTTTTTATGCATTTTTACACTAATTAATCCTAAACCAAGACAAGAATTTGCAACAGGAACAGAGCAACATGAGTGAGAGATTTTTGTACAAAAAACAAACAACTGGCATCATGATCACAGTTTATAAATTATTATTATTATTGTTGTCCATGTTTTATTTAGATCATGTATAATTTTAAAGGTTAAACACTCGCCCATTTTCAGTTTGAATCATGTCTGAGCCTTGGTCATTTCTCTCTGTAATTAGTTTGTAGAGAAAATGAGTTCTCACATTGGCTTCTGTTATTTAAATAAATAAAAAAAGAGCCAGCCTTTTGAACTGCTCTGTGAAATGAACAGATCCAACAGATTTGAATCCCATATAAGAGCCAAAATGCCCATCAGTACAGCCAGCTGCATGACACTACCCCAGACAGTTGTTCCTGTGTCATGCTGCAATATCACAGTGGCAAAAAGGACTCAGTGCAGAGAAAAGGGGTTTATACATTCAAATTAAAATATGTTCTTGACTCATGGTTTGAAATCTGGTTAAAAAAAAGCCAATTCACTTTGTTTTACTAGTTATCTGACTGGTCCACAACTAAAATAATTATTAATTGAAGCCCTATTGATGAGAGACACTTATACAGACGTATACCCTATTTTTCAGGCTATAAAGCGCACCGGATTATAAGGCGTAGTATCAAATAATACGTCAATTGCCCTCACTGTCCACACATAAGACACATTGGATTATAAGGCGCAATAAGGAAACGAGTTATAGCCGGTGCGCACGCTTTGCATTAAGGCGTGCAAACGAGTTATTAAAAGTGAGGGAACGTCTTAAAATGCATTTTATATCCAAAGCGTGGGAGCACGTTAGAACACATTCCCTCACGTTCCATGGTGTGGAACTGGGAATGACATGCACAATACAAACTTGTGGGAATCATGCAGAAGGAAGGAGCACATCTGTCACCGATGTGTTCCAGGCACTTCGCTGCATCCAGCGGCACCGTGGAGGCGACCTGGGGTATTAAGTTGGCTGATGATGAAATCTATACGTAGTTGTTCCTAGGCCAGAAAAACTACAACTGCGGAGTCCATTCTCTCTCAGGACTCTCTTGAGGTGTCTCAGACTTATAATAAAGCCATGTTGGGATGCAAGTGCATCAAGGATTTCTTTGTATCTGAGTCCAATATTAAAATATAATAAAATAGCGTCTAGTATTTCCGGAGCTACTATGGTGAGCTACTGTGTGTATGTGTGCGTACGTGTGCGTACGTGTGCGTACGTGTGCGTACGTGTGCGTACGTGTGCGTACGTGTGCGTACGTGTGCGTACGTGTGCGTACGTGTGTAGGAAACAAGATCAACCAAAACAAGGATACT
>KN497940.1:0-19555 GCA_000787155.1 Scartelaos histophorus | reverse complement strand
TGCGTAGACCATATACTATGGTTTTAGTATGCTCATGCATTATGGATGTTTTTCTATGTGACATATAGAACAAACATTTTGTAACCTTCCTTTTGAATTGCATATATTGTTGTTTAAATGCTTTAAATGGCTACAGGTCACCTGAACTGGCACATGGCAAATGCACTGGATATACTATATTTCAACATTTGTATTTATTATTTATGTCAAATAAATGTTTATTGCTAATTTGGTTTTCTACATTTTTTCTCCAATAAGTACAGGAATAACATATGTTTAATATCAGTTGGTGTAATGCTGTAGTGTTATTGGAACAACTAAACAATAGGCTAATGCTAAAAGGTGTTTTTCTCCTGGGCCATACTTTGAACACAACAGATTGAGCATTAGCCCATCTGTAACAGTGTATCTAATGGCCTCAGCTCATGTCTGTCATGTCTGCAGCTCTCGAGTAAGAGCTAACTTGAGCTAATCCTGAGTTTGTGATGATACTGCATGCTAACGCTAACTAGCCACTAGCCACAATGCACTCAAGTGAAATGAAAGTTAGCTCTGACAATAATTTCAATAAATATACTGGATTAATTAAACATAATTAACTTAAATACTGCAATAAATGGACTACATATGCATGTGTCAACTTAAATCTTTAATCACCCAGGCCTATAAGAAGAGTTGTACTTGAGTAAGAATTTTGTTTCTCTTTAATACAGTCGGCCGGTGTGTGGAGCTGTCTGGATAACTCTCTTAACTCACTTACCTCACTTACTGCTCCATTCACTGCGTACTGGGAATTAGAGGAGTCATCATGCTAAAATAAATCTATATTTAAATATCAGACAGTGGACAGCAGGTTACATATAGATAATCACAGACAGTGTGGTAAGACCTTTACAACAATGTAAAGGTCTTACCACACTGTAAGACCTTTACAGTGTGGTAAGACAGTGTGGTAAGAGTGTGTAAATGTGTACTACATTTACACACTCTTACTTACACTGGAGTAAGAGTGTGTAAATGTAGTATTTGTCTATAAGCTAATACTAATGCTAACCTCCACCACCTTAAATCTCAAATTAGAACTCAACTTTATGAAAATACATCTTATGACAGGTCGATGTTTTTCTGTGCATATTTTAATCACTAAAAAACCTTAATTTCAGTTAGCGTTATTACAAAAATCTATTTTACTAAACAAAGAATCTTACTCCAGTGAGGTCTTTCTCGCAGCAAAGGTCTTAACACGCTGTTTGTGATTTTGCATCTGTAACCTGCCATTCTCTGTCTAATATTTAAATATAGATTTATTTGAGCGTGACTTGGCTAATTCAATACACAATGAATGGAGCAGGAAGTGCAGCTTCGCAATTTTTGATAAAAGCAGAACTAGCCAGGCGGGGCCCGATAGGGCCCAAGGAAGTATGACAGGGCCTATTAACTCGGCAAAAAAACATTGATCCATGAAAAAAACCACACTCCCTCAAAGGAAGACTTATACTCTCAGCGCGCCCCCTACAGGAGCCACATGTACATAATCTCTCCAGGACTTGAAGAGCAAATGAAGAACACACTGTAAGCAGAGTAAATGTTTTCCCATTGTATCTGTAAACTGTAATCTTTAGAGATAAAAGTGTATAACTTTTCAGGAGGACAGTTATTGCTTTGCCTATCTGTGTTAGTAACAACACTCAAATTAAACACGTTCATGTAATGATTTTAGATGAATGAATGAAAAATTAGGACCATTGCCAAAATCATAAGCAATTTAAAGGTCCTATATTACACAACATTGACTCTTGTAATCTTTAACCCATGTTTGAATGTTACATAATCAAAAACATACCCAGAGTAGTGTTTTATTTCATTCACACATGTATTATTATTATTATTAGTCTATATCTCCAAAGCTCAGAATGCCCTGTTCCACTTTATGATTTCATGCAGCGGTTTTCAAGTAAATCTTTTACCTTTAGTTCAGTAGAAATTAGAAATTCTGGGGCAGAAATAATCCAAATGATTCCACTGAAGGTGAGAAGTTTAAAGATATAGTGGAGCACTTTCTGACATGACATCACAAAGTGGAATGGGGTGTTTTGTGTTTGAGGGAAGCCTAAATATGCAGGGTTTGTGTGTTAAACAGACGTGAACACAACTTCAGGTACGTTTGGGATAACGTCGATCAGAGAATAGTGCAATATGGTCCATTTAATGCCATACTGTGGATCATTTTAGGCAAAGCAATAACAGACAGGTAGGTGCCCCCCCAGCAGGAAGGTTATGCAATGCCCCATTGATAATAGCATTGTTCACAACTTGTTTGTTCATAATTTTAATGGCAATTAACTTCACCTCTTTAAATACAACTTCCACTTAAAACAATTCAAACAAAGTGTACCAACATAATTATAGTATGTAATATTAAAATATATGTCCTATAACAAGCAGAGTCTCACTGAAGACTTCAAAAACACTGCACACAGGAAGTTAGAGGCATGAATAAATAACATACAATGCACCACCCTTGTATGTATCTGATAATATGCAACAAGAATGACATGTCACAGACATTAGCTGTGAAAAAATAAACACATTTACTGTAGATTACATATATAGATTTAAATTTATGATAAATTATAAAAGTATTCATCTATGTCATTAAAGAAAAAAAAATACAAACATTAAAATAGCATAATATGTATTTGGACCAGAATTTACAAATACAATTCTTAGATAACAGAAAATAAATAACCACCAATTTGTCTTGACAAGTCAACATTTAAATGATGACCCAAGTTAACAGGTAGGTACAAAAGTTAGCCACAAATAAGATTTTGGTTGGTCGGTCGGTCTGTTATATTCTTAATATGAAAAAAGTGAAAATGACAGTTAGACTATTTTATCAGTACACTGCCTTATGTTTCCATTTCATTCATCAAGAACAGAATGCTCACTTTTCTGCCCTGTGTAGAATACTGGCCTCAAAGTATCTGGACTTGATCCTTGTTGAGATTAGAAGAAAAAATATATAAACCATTAGTTTGAAACAACAGAAAACAGCACAGCAAACTGAGAGGATGTTTACCTAACTTTAAAAAGTGCATTAACCACAAAAACACTGGATTCACACACACTAAAGATATACATTTGAGCTGCAGTGCAGTCTTTGGCAGGGACAGTGGAACTTGCAGGTGATCAGTATCAGAAGAACATGTAGTTGTTCAACATCAGAAGAACTTGCCAATCAGGGATTGTAGGTAAAACTCACAGGATGCCAGTTTCAGTACAATTTGCAGGTAGTCAGTATCAGTAAATCTTGCAAGTGACCAATGGGGATCTTTAGAACAAGATTTGTCAAAAGATCTTGCAGGTGCAGCATCAGCAGATGTCAGTTATTGGCAAAATAACTAAGTATCAAAATAACTTGCAGGTAGTCAGTATCAGTGAACCTTACAAGTGACCAGTGAAGTTCATTAAAACTTGTTAGTTTTGTTATCAAAAGACCTTGCAGCTGTTCAGCATCAGTGGAACTTGCAGGTAGTCAGTTATTGTCAGTAAAGTTATCAGTATCTAAACAACATGTAAATTATGAGAGTCAATAAATCTTGTCAATATCAAGTAAGGGTCATTAGTATCTTTTAGTTACCATTATCAAAAGACCCTGCAGATGTTTGGTATCACAAGAACTTGCAGGTAGTCAGTGATGGGCAGTAAAAGTTGCAGGTTATCAGTATCAAAAAACGTATAGGTAGTTAGTACCAGTAAACCTTGCAGGTATCCAGTGAGAATCATTAGAACGTTTTAGTTATCATGATCAGAAGACCTTGGAAGATGTACAGTTTCAGTAGAGCTTGCAGGTTAGAGGTATTAGAAGATCAGTGAAGGTCACTGTTAGAAGAACCTGGACATGATAAGCAGGTGACCTTTGGAACCTGCAAAGCCTTATTGGTAGTCCATAGTGGATTATCCTGCAGAAATACTCGCAGATATTCAGTGTCTCTAGATCATGCAGGCAATCAGGGAGGGTCAGTAGGGCTTACTGTCATTCTTGGAGCGTTTGAGCTGCACTTTGAGTCTCTTCATACCAATCTGAAAGCCATTCATGGACTGAATCGCTGCCTGTGACGATACTGGATTGTCATAGCTCACAAAACCTGAAGAATACGCACATACAGGTTATGAACTTTGTCAAAATCAAACATTTTACTTCTCTTTACAGAATTCTGTGTTCCATTTTTCAAAAAGGGAACACTGCTGTAGGTGAACTGACCGAAACACTTGCTGAGGTTGGTCTGCTTGTCGATGAAGACTTTGGCGGAGATGACGTTTCCGAAGGGCATAAACATCTGCAGGAGGTCCTGGTCTCCAAACTCCTGAGGCAAGTGGTAGATGAACAGGTTGGCACCTTCTGGACCTGGCCAGAAGATGAAAATAAATCATAAAAGTTGACTGAAGTTGACAATTTTGTTATATGCAAATAGTCAGATTTCTATATAGAGCTTTGCCACCTTCTAGGCACTCAAAATGCTTTTACATCATGTAACAGCTCACATTCATCCCAGTGTGTGCAGACACTGCTGTGTTTTTGTGCAGACACTGCTGTGTTTTTAAACTCTATGCACTTTAGTAGAATCATCTGGATAATTTAAACTCTGGAATTGTAAGTCTCTACTCAACAATCGTCCAGCTAGGATCCACAGCAAATGGAAAATTTAATTCTGTCAACTGGACTACAGTTTTAGAGTGATCCAGGTTTGGTTGACAGAATTTCGATTTTGCATTGAGTCTGCCTCTGATCAAAAGGCAAAAGGTAGCTTGAAAACTTGAAAACTACTGCTTCATGACATCATGGTGGAACAGAGCATTTTGAGTTTTGGATATGCAGACAGACTATGGATTGCTCAAATGTATGAATGAAACAAAACATAAATCCAGGTATGTTTTTGAAGAGGTAACAACATTTTAACATGGCCTAACGCTCACCAAAGTCAATTTTTCCCAATCAAAAGACCTTGCAGGTATTCAGTATCAGTAGGGCTTACAGATGATCATTGGAACCTGCAGGTGATCAGTGTTTGTAGGCCATTATGGTAGTCCATATCGCATAGGTAATACGTACCAGAAGAAGTCACAAGTGTTGTGTCTCTAAATAACAAAAGATTTGCTTAATTTTGGACCTTTCAGATATTTTTGGAATTGACTCATAGGCTGCTTTATGTCACTTTAACAAGAGCTGCATTCATGTTGGAGAAACTTACTCACCCTCCTTCTGGCTGCCTGCAGCGGAGATGCTCTGCTGGGACAGGAGGCTCTGGTTGTAGAGGCTGGGCAGGGCAGCGGCTGCGTACTGCTGGATACCTGAGTATGCCTGGCTCAGGGCGTCCATGCTGCACCCTGGACCTCCGGACAAGCCTCCAGATAACCCCCCAGACAGTCCACTGGAGGAGAGGGAGCTGTTCAGGCCTGACATGCCTAAACACACATGCATACAAAGAATTTAGCTCAGCTATGCCTACCAAACAATGAATGTTGACATATACAGACATATACAGTTTTGTGCTGTAATCGGCTAAATAAATTCTTGACTGATCAAATGTCCTGAAGATTGATTAGTTTACTAAAAAGGAGGAGTGGAAAACATTCTCAAAACTATTACAAATGACTTTTATTTAGAAATAAAAATTGTAATGTAAGTAAATACATGTTATTGTATAAATAGATTTAGATTCAGTAGCAGGACCACTCCTCAACCTTCTACTACTCCTGTCCACCAAACCACAGTTTACCTCAAACACACCTTTAACCAGAAATGCTATTTATACAAGCCTTTAGAATATCCCAGAATCTCTGCATAGCCACATCAATCCATATCATATCTTTATTGTATACCATTGTTGTGGCCTGGTCTTTGCTAGTAAAAGATAAATTAAACAGGGGAGTTTAACCTGCCTCCTTACATATAAATAAACCCCCAAAATTTAGAAATCTTCACCTAACTCACTCACTAACTTCCTCTTTCTGCTGTGCTCCCATATAAATCCTTACAGTTATGATTATTAACATTTTGTGCATTATTCCTTGCACTGCAGTTGACTACCTGTCAGGGAGCCCATGTTGAGGCCCACCCCAGACCCTGTGGAGAGAGACTGCAGGGCCCCCAAGGACGTCATTGGGTTCACAGAGGAACTGCTGCTGGAGCTGGGAGAAGAACCTAGACTCACAACAGCAAGAAGAATCATAATGAGAGCAGAATGTGCAAGTGTTATATGTGGCAGGGATGGTGATTGTGCTGGAGTTACATGTGGTGGAAATAGTGAGAGTATGTTACATGTGGTGGAGATGGTGTTACATGTGGTGGAGATGGTGTTACATATGGTGGCAATTGTGAGATGGTGTTACATGTGGTGGAGATGGTGTTACATGTGGTGGAGATGGTGGTACATGTGGTGGAGATGGTGAGATGGTGTTACATGTGGTGGAAGTGGTGTTACATATGGTGGAGATGGTGTTACATGTAGTGGAGATGGTGAGATGTGGCAGAGATGGTTAGGCAGTGTAATCTGTGGTGGAGGTGGAGATGTGAAATACATTACATTACTGTAGTGCACTGGGTGGTGGTAGGTGTTACCTGTGGTGGACATGGACAGGGGACTGCTGGAGCTTGTCATGGAGCCGGAGCTGGACTGTGAGGATTGTGTGGCACTTGCTGCTGCTGCTAATGCTGCCAGGTTTTGGATGGCATTAAAACCTGTCAAAACACATGACCCAAAACACACAATAAGTTATAATAGTAAAATGTGATCACTGTTATTACTGAGACAGTGGCACAGATATGAGCTGCATACGTGTGTGTTTGTTTACCAGAGAAAGAGTGCATGTTGCTGAGTCCGTTAGTTGTGGAGGCTGACTGCTGCAGCAACTGTAAATACAACTAAACACAAGTTATGTCATTAGTGGAAATTCACTGGAAATATACAGAACATTAACAATGTGAACTTGTAACTGTGACTCCTAAGACATACTCACAGCTAAATACTGCGGGCCCATGCTGCTGAGGCCTGTGAGGTTTGACCACAGTGAGGCAGCACTGAGCTGTTGCATGTGCTGCTGTAGCTGCTGGGCCAGCCTCTTCTGCTCCTTGTCCTTCTGTGTGTCTGCAAACTTCACCACAATGGGTGAGGAGCAGCCCTGTACACCACACACACAACATCAGAGAGGAAGACACAACTGGAGCTTGATTTGAGTCACACGTGGTGATGTAAAACCAGTCTCTGACTCATGGACAGTGCAGACATACCTCCATGGTCTGGGACTGGTGCATGGACTTGATGGCAGATTGGGCCATCTGTCGAGCTGTGAATGTGACAAAAGCGCAACCTGGAAGACAACAGTGCAAAGCCAAAAGATCTAAATTATGTAATCATCAATAGCATCATAGCCTGTCAATGATATAAACCTTTATAACTGTAAGATGAACATGGGTTGTGTATTTTTGTAGTACATTAACAGTTAACAGATAATTTACATGTACTATTGCTATTTAATTATGGATTTATGTTTTGTTTAGGATTTTTTAAAAAGCCTTGATATTAAATAGTGGTATGACCCACGGGGGTACATGAAAAGGAGACATGAGGAAGTTGGTGGGGTTAACGGTTATTTTATGATCTGTTATATAGGTTTTTTTCCCCTCATTTTGGTGTTGTTTCTTTAATTTAATTCTGTTCCACATTGTGATGTCCAGAAGTGCTCCATTGCGTTTTTAAACTCCATATGCAGTCACTAGAATCATTGGACACCCCAGAATTTTCTATCTCTACTAACAAAAGACAAAAGGTAGCTGTCCACTGCTTCATGACATCACAAGGTGGAACAGAGCATTTTGAGCTTTGGAGATGTAGACAAACTATTGTCCCAGAATTACTTAAATGTGTGAATGAAACAAAACACAACTCCAGGTATGTGTTTGCTAAGATAACGGCTGTTTAACATGGCTTAAAGCTCACAAGTAATATAGGACCTTTAAACTTGGTGCAGACTGGCTTTAGCTTATGATCTTGCCCTGGTGATACTAAATACTACTAATACTAATACTTTAAAGGTGCACTGTGTAACATTCCTGGAGGACAGTCTGTCACCAGCTTGTCTTTGATAATGTGTGAAGCCAGTTAGATGCTTTATTACTTTATACAAATTACTGCTCTACATAACAGTTTCTAGATTTGAGTTCATAGTAATTTACTGTACTGACACTCACCCCGACTGAGTCCATCCGGGCCACGTAGAATCCGACACTCCTCGATCTGTCCGTATGGAGAAAACATGAGCCGGATATCGTTCTCGTTACACTTCTTGGAGATCATTCCGATGAAGAGCTTTCTGTCTTCCACTGCTGTTAGAAACACAGTTCATCAGACATTTACAGAACTGTGTGGGAGTGAATGAAGATGAGGCTCACCATTGTTCTTCTCACTGTCTGCAGGCTTCATCTGGATTGGATGGTGCATCTAAATGAGAAGGCATGAACTGGATTAATTCAGTTCATAAAAAAGGGCTCATATTATGGTGTTTTCTGATCTGTGTTCTATGATCTATGTATACCTGGAGTGGTGTTTTGTCTCCACTCTAACATGTTTAACACACAAATCCTGCATATTTAGGCTGAGTTCTCCCTGACTGAAAACACTGTTCCACCTTGTGATGTCATTTGGTAATACAGGAAGTACTCCACTGTGGTTTTAAACTCCATACATCTTCACTAGAATCATTTGCATCAATTCACCTCTGGAATTGGCAATCTCTACAGAAAAGTTAAAAGGAGCTGTTAACTTGAAAACTCCTGCTTCATGACATCACAAGGTGGAACAGAGCATTTTGATCTATTGAGATGTAGACAGCCTAATAAAAAGGACTACTCAAACATGTTTGAATGAAACAAAACACTACTCTAGATATCATTTTGATGAGGTAACAGCATTGTAGTCTAAGTCTAAGAATCGTATTTTACATAATATAACACCTTTATAACATAGGCATAGGCCACAATTACACTGACTGTATTTTTCAGATAACAGCAAAAAAACTGCTCAGTAACAGTTATGAGAATTATTGAATTATTGTATTTCCATAATCCATGTTATGTTTAAAATAATTACCTTTAACTGAATCACAATTTAAAAATTGTTTCAAAAATACATATTTTTGAAACATACGTATTTTTGTTATTAAGTGAAAGCTGTAGGACTGACCCCGGGCAGGATCTTCATGTTGTGCAGAGCGTTCTGAGCCTCCAGAGCAGATTTCCGAGTGTAAAATGTGACAAAACAACAGCCTGCAGTGGACAGAAGGCAGTCACACACAAGAGCAACAGGTTTATACAAAACATCTTCCACTAAATAGTCTGAGTATAGTTTATAGTCCAAGATACACTCCTTTGTGGTTTTCTTGATTAAAGGGCCCATACTGAGTTCAGTTCTCCTCTTAAACAGAGAACACTGTTTCACCTCGTGATGTCACCTCTCCACTGTGTTTTTAAACTCCATATATCTTCACTTGAATCATTTTGGATAATTTCAGACCTGGAATTGCCCATCTCTGAACAAGAGATACACGGTAGATGTTAGCTTAACTATTATTTAATGACATCACAAGGTGGAACAGAGCATTTTGAGCTCTGAAGACAGAGTAATAATGCAGAATTTATGTTTACATGAAAAAAAGCACAACTTTAGGTATGTTTTTTTAGAAGGTCACGACATTACACCATGACATGGCAAAAGGAAAATCAATTTGTCTACTGGACAAAAGTTTATTTGGTCGAATTTATTTGTTTCGACCAAGTAAACTTTTGTCCAGTTGACAAATTGATTTTCCTTTTTCCATGGATTCTACCTGGACGACTGAGAGTTTTTACACATTATACCATGACAAAAAACTCACATGACTTAATTTAGCTTAATTTGGGACCTTTAACCTGGAGAGCAAGATTACTTCTTGGTTCTTCTTTGTTCACACTCTTGACAATCCATCTGGACAGAGTCCAGTGTTTGAGATTGCCTGGTTAAGCAGTGTTTTAGACCCATCACAGGACAGAGCTGTGATCTGAGCAGAGCCAAAGGTGAAGCACTCAATGAAACCAAAATAAAAATGGTGATGCTAGTGGACGTACTCAGCCTATTTTAGAGTAAATACAAATGATTAACAATATCTTTTCTGAGAGGAGATAAGGAATCTAACTGAGAAAACATTTTAAGTTATTTATATTTGACCCAAGGCTTATATTCAGAGAGACATGCATATACAATAGACAAACACAAGAGCCTACTGACTGCTACAAGATGTACCTTTGCTCTGAGGGGGGTTCTGGCTGCGGTCTCGGAGTACATTGATCTCATAGACAGCTCCGTAGGGCTCAAACAGTTCTCGGAGCTGATCCTCAGACCAGGACCTTGGGATCTGACCCACAAACATCTTGATGGCGTCCAGGTCAGGATGGTCTGGCTGATCCAGAGACCCATTCAGTTTTTTACCTCTGAGACACAAAGGGAGGGATGGTCAGATGATCCAGATGGGGGCAGCAACAATTTAATACTAAGATATCACAGCAGTTGATCTGTATCATCCTATCCAGCTCTGTTTAATTTCCAAGATCATATATGTTTTTGTTACAACAAGTTGAGTAGATTTGAAAGTCAGTTCAGACCTGTGTGTGTATTAAACAGATGTACCCTATAAAACATCATCAAAAGATCAAAACTCATTTGAGGGGCAACAGTGGCATAATGGATTAGGCAATGGTGAAGGAACACACAGGGTCATGTCACTTTGTGAAGGAAGGGCATCTGACTCACTGCAGCAGGCCTGTTCCATAATTGTTGGGTGTAGAATGCATCATAAAAACTTACACTGGATTTGACGACAAGGAGCAATGGTCGACCATCATCTCTGGGAGAAAGTCCAGTTTGAAAGAAGACATGATGACTCCTGTTCACTTTCCCCAGCGTTAAACGTCCTGATACAGCCCAAATGTCCAAATATGTCCTTTCCACACAAAACAGTGAAAAACAATTCCACAACAAACAAAAAGAGTCTAAAAACTTCTAAAAACACATTGCACAGAGTGTCCAAGCTCAGGGCGGGTGTTCCGACTCATCACTGGACACAGGACCACAACAGACTGACTGGACAGGGGTGGACAGGGGTGGACAGAGGGGCAAAGGACAGCGCTGGACGTAGGGGGCAGTGGACGTGCTGGACACAATCAAAGTGCTGATGTCCCTGGGCCGTTGTAAAGGTTTCTGTCAGAGCAGCAGATCTGTGTACCACTCCAAACAAACACATGTCACAGCGATGAGGAGAGGCTCCACTGAGCCCAGGGTATGTCCACTGAGAGGGGGCAGTGTCCTATAATCCTGCCCCGGTCTGACCATGCACACAGACACACTCACAATACAGAGGCAACACTTTTGGAGCACGCTGGATACTCTAGCAACTCTAAGTCATGTTTTTTTAAGGGACTTAGTTCTTGTCCGTAGGTTGACCCCGTAGGGCTGCTCAATAACTCTATTATAAGCCTACATTTAAATGGCCCCCACATTACTTTGAATACAATTTTGGGCCTGGAGCAGAAGTTGAAAAGGTTAACAACTGAGGGATAAAAGACACATGTTATGTACAGAACATTAGCCTGCATCATAGGAATAACAAAACATTGGTGAGGCTATAGCAAAAGAAGACTGACTTTGTCTATTAGGCAAACGTCTAGAGAGTCAATACGTCTCTAAACTCACCAAAGTAGCCTCGCTTCTTTACATCACTGCCATGTCTAAAGATAGACTGTTTAAGCATATCATAAAACACACACAATCTACGCTAGAGAATGGTCTATTATAATAAATGAATCCAGTCTTTTGCATTGAATCAAAAGCGCCCTCATGTGGTAGAAAAAGTCACATCACTAAACTTCGACAGAAGAGTAATTTAAGCTAGGCCTGCAAACAGGTCTAGAAAATTGTTCATGCTATACAAGTGTATCCACGTTAGGAAAACAATCTTAACTTACTCTGATACATTTGTGAAGCCGCGCGTTTAGGTTTATGATGGAAGCGGAGTCGTGTCTCGCAATGCATTATGGGTCCGTGGCTGTAATAATGTAAAAGAGTAAAGAATAAAGTATTTAAAAGCTGCATAGTGAATAAATATAGTCTATCTTATTGGGTTATTGTATTTTCTAATTTTCTTGAAACCAAGTATTATTTTTGACCGTACAACCTTGAAACCATGACCAAGAGCGTCTGTGCGATCCCGCTCTATATTAACCGGAACTTCAGCCGATTTTAAGCGTGTTGTATGAAAGGAGAGAAGGTTAGCACTCCCCTAGACAAGGATGGAAATGGCCCCTGTGGCCTGCAACACATATACGGTTAAGGCACTGCCACCTACTTCGTGGCATCTCTAACCAAGTTTTTCACTTATGTTTATGGGAAATGTTCTTACTCTGTGCTTTCTTTCAGCAATGTTCATATTTTAGATCACACGTCATATTTTAGATCACACTGAAACTTTCTATAGGGCAATAATTCTGATGGAGGCAGCTAAAATGAATATTCTTCCAGTGTAATACATTTGTGAATTTACCTTTTGGACATTTCATGGTAAAGTACAATGTGATCAATATGTTAAACTGGCTCTTACCCCTCATCTGACAGTAAGACATCATGATATTCTAGTTGAATCTGAAAACCACCCAGATCAAATGAGTTGTAGCCATATGTTTGACAGCACCTTGACTAAAGATTATGTAGTTTATGTATCTATAGGTATTAATAGCGTGTATATGGTTTGTATATTTCAATAGTTTCATTGTCTATTCAAAATCAATACAATTTTTCATAGATTAGTACATAACAGATGGGAGGTCATTAACATAAATAATATAAAATGCAGACTTTTGTTGTAATATAGCAAATTCTAGGGTCTAATCACTAATACAATGATCAAGTTCATCATTATGAATTTACTGTTTGGGTATTCCTTGTTCAAATCTAAATATTAGGGAATGCTGGCTTCTGTTTTTTCCCATCTGCCCATCTGGGAGTACGACATAATCACATTCCAGAAAATTTGAGAACACCACCTATTTCATCACTATTTCATTCTAGCAATTCACAATCCACGCCACACTCCCACATTTTAGCATCAGACAGTTTTCCATATTGATTACGTTGTATTTTGAAATATCCAAAAGGAAAATTCACAAACGTTGAACCTGATCATTTCTATTAATCACAAGGTCTTTTAACAATATTATTTTTTATGTGTATTAAATATAATTGACCTATAGAATGTTGTGATGTCATTAGAAAACCAACAGTTAGAATGTGAAGGAAAATGAGTTGAGTTTGTTTTTATTTCCTATAAATGTAAGCTTTATAACTTTATACAAATAGATATTGGTTTATGTTTTATCTGCACTTAACTGTACCTCATCTAAAACCTGCATGGAGATGTTTGTGTATTGCCTGGAATATTCTAGTGGCATTATTATTTAATTATAGTGTTTCATAGCTATACATTTTGCTGTCCCCTGTCTTTTTAATTATTTTTTATCATTTTATTTTGATTTTTTTAAGTACTTCTTTTATTTATTGATTTTATTATTTGTATTAATTGATTGTATTATTTGTATTGGCTGTTTCTATTAGTTCCTTTTCTCTGGAACATAATTCTGCTGATGTTTTACACTATTATGTGATGCACTTTGGAAACTGGGAAAAGATGCATGCTCACTTCTTCACAGATCTGACCTGTTACTTGGCCTGGTGACATCCCATTTGTCTCCATGGAGATAGACAAGTTTAATTTGATACCGTGGAACAATCAAGGCAAAGCAATAACGTTTCTGAGAATAAACTGCCATTACAAAAACACAATGCACAAAAATATATGTTTATTAGAGTTCATCATGTGCTCCTACAGTACATCTCAAGAATAAAGTCTTAAAAGTCTTAGTTATTTAGCAGGCATTTGTGTCAAAAAAGGAAAAAAAAAAAAAAAATCAGGACACTATTCCAACTCAGTCCGGTCCTTTTTGGTATTCCACAGATAAAAACTAAAGTATTAAAATAAAATGGATAATCCCGGGTGTGGACTCCAGAGTGCAGACGTCACATGATCAGCCTCTGTCCCAGGATCTTGCGGTTGATCTCGGCTAAAGCCACAGAGAACACGAAGGCTTTTTCATCAGACAGGCTGGCGTACATGTCCACCTCCTTCTCTTGTTTCTCTGTCGACACAAAGACACATTAGACACATTAGACAGTGATCAATTTCTTTATTTTTTTCGGCATAATATTAAACTCCAATAGATAATATGATGTATGTACAGTTATGTTATAATGTTGTTTCCTCAACCACACATACCCGGAGTTGTTTTCTTCATTTTTGTTTCATTCATGAGTTCTTCCCTCAAACAGAAAACACCTTCACTAGAATCATTTGGATGATTTCAGTCGTGGAATTGCAAATATCTACACTGAACTAAAACTAAAAGGTAGTAGTTAACTTTAAAATCTCCATCTCCACACGAAATGTAGACAGAATTATTACTCAAACATGTGTGAATGAAACAAAATGCAACTCCAGGTCGGTTATTGAGGAGGTAACTGCATCATAATATGGCTTAAAGCTACAAGAATCCTTTTTGTGTCATTTTGAACCTTTACATTTTACCAAGGTGCATCCAGATGGAGAATATTCATCCAAAATAATAAATGACATTAACGGGTGAATATAACATCTCTTCTCTACGTCCGTGTATAGTCCAGATAACAACTATACAAATGTAATTAAAGTTTTCAATATCTTTAATAATTCTGATGACAAAAAATGACAATGGAAAGAGCTTCGCCTGTCTCTGCTGTGACTATTTAAACAAACTGTAATCCCCCAGTGTGTGCAAAAAGATTGAGATTTTATTTTTGTGGCTATGTTGCCCTATCCTACAGAATATGATCTTTTATTATTTGTGAACCAATTGTGAAGTTCAAAAACAGACATGGCACACCTCTGTCGTCCTCCACCTTCTTGAGGCCCACCGTCTTGGGTCTCCCTCGTCCCCTCCGGATGGGGTCTCCCTGGCAGCTGGGCCGGGCTCTCCTCCTGTTCTCCATGTCACTGGGCAGAGCCTCGATTCGGTCTTTACGGATACGCTCAGTCCGCCGCCGCTTTGACTCCAGTTGATCTGCAAGTGAATACATTTTAAATACATGTATATATCCCAATGTACACTCAGGGCTTTAAACTTCCTGTTAAAGGCGAACTTTGATAATATTTTAACATGATGGATAAAACAATTAGGTTATTATAAAACTAGAGGGGTAATCGCCAAGGTAACCTACAGTAACAACATGGCTGCCCACGTCCAGTAGCCATGTTGTGACTGTATAATTCCACTCAGTTCCACTTATGTATGTTAGGCAACTAGAACAATTATGAAGTGACAATATATTAAGTTTAATACTCAATTTCAGAATTCAGTGAAAACAGATCCTGACAAGGCTAGTTTGCTGCATTACTGGACCTTCCAATCTACCATCCTGCAAATTTAAATCTTGATCAATGAATTTTGAGTCCTTGTTTCTACTTGATCTTAATTACCATTTTGCCATTTTCACAGTCACAAAATGGCTACTGCAATTTCCCTTCAACAGTATCCATAATTCCTCTAGTTTTATTTACACCAGACTGAGGGAAAGAATATTACTTTCAATTTCTTGTGTCTAATTTGAGATTTGAGACTACTTTACTACTACTACTACTACTACTACTACTACTACTACTACTAATGCTGCTTGAGAAGAGACACTAAACACCAACAGTCACAAAATGGCCACTGCAATATCCACGGCAACAATATCAATAATTCCTCTAGTTTTATTTATACCAGACGGGATGCATATTACTTCTAATTTCTTGTGTCTAATTTGAGACTACTACTACTACTACTACTGCTACTACTACTACTACTGCTGCTGCTGCTTCTTCCTACTGCTGCTGCTGCTGCTGCTGCTGCTGCTGCTGCTGCTGCTGCTGCTGCTGCTGCTGCTGCTGCTGCTGCTGCTGCTGCTGCTGCTGCTACTGCTCCTGCTCCTGCTACTGCTACTACTACTACTACTACTACTACTACTACTACTACTACTACTACTACTACTACTGACAATACAGAGACAAATACTACTGACCCAAAAAAAGACCCAAACATTAAACTTGTTACACTTTTTTCTTACTATGTGTAAACTGCATTGCTTAATAACTAGTTACTAACTACTGTACCAACCAAACCAAACCAAAATACTACTACTACTTATGAAAAGACATTAAACACAGTGATAAAATGGCTACTGCAATTTCCACTGCAACAGTATCCATAATTTCTCTAGTTTTATTTACACCACAGTAAAGGAAATCTCATGACTTCCAAATTCTTGTGTCTAATTTGAGATGTGAGACTACTTCTACAGTAGACATAACTACTACTGACAAAGAAGATACTAACCACACTGACCTTTGCCCCACTTTTTTTCTACTATATGTGTACAGTGTGGCTAATAACTACAACTACTTAGAAATTCTTGACCTAACCGCACCAAAGCCTACTACTACTACTTGAGAAGAAGACAGAATCCAAAATTCCTCTAGTTTTATTTACACCGCACTGAAGGAAAACCCCTGACTTGTAATTTATTGTGTCTAATTTGTGATTTGAGAGTAATAAGGTATCTGAAGAGTAATCCATTAGTTCAATCACCTGCTAGTCCTGGGGAGGAGGGGCGCTCATTTAACCTGGCCGTCAGGAGTTTGCGACTAATAAAAACAAATCCGCAGGGACACGATTTGCACGCCACCGGAATCTAGAAGGAAACAAAATAGAACAAGTTATACAAGTTATTCAAACCATGTGAAAATGTTGAAATGAATGTGTAGGATTATGTAGGTGTAGGTCCACAAACTCATACGATTTTGTAGTGTTTAGTCACAAATCTACAATCTCAAACTTGATCTTGATGCTAAGGAAGAGACTCGATACTCAATGCTAACATAATAAAAACACTCAGGAAAGGTTCATTTCTGTCCTTTGAATGTGAAATGAGTATATAGTTTTGGCACTATTTGTATTGATTAGTATCTGATTTTCAATATTCCTGACAATCTTAATAGTGCCTACTAGTGCCTAATAGTGCCTTTTGTTTTTCCAAAATTCAACTTAAGAGTGCACAAATATTTGTTCAATAACCAACAAATGAAGCAATTTTCTTTCTTTCTTTCTTTCTTTTTTAAACTAAAAATAGTAAAATGTCCTGCGTGTGACTGTAACACCCTCTAGAATGAGTCACTTCACAAAGGCGCTGGCACTAAGGGAAGCATGTGTACATTACTTAATAAAGTTCAACCTTTATCTCTACTTTAAATATGAAATGATATAAGTGACTGAATACTTTAATCCAAAGGGTGTCCTGTGGAGTAGGGGTGGGTGATATATCAAATTTATTGAGATATTTTTAAAACTCGATATGGATTTTGGCATATGGTATATATGGATATAATGCTTAGATTTAATCCTGATTTGGCTTCTCTTGTTTCCTTCTCTGTTCTGCTTAGTCGCTTTTCTTCCTCGTGTGTCTCAACATGAGGCGCCTCAACAGGAGGAAACTCGCCTCTAAAGGCCAAAAATTTGTGTTAACCAAAACATCTAGCACCACGAAACTTTCCCTCCATTTACAACTCTTTGTGCCCTGATAGTGAACTGTTTTTTCAGCATTAATAGTTTATGCAAATGAGCCATGCAGTTTTAACTTTAGTTTCTGTGAAACGTCAAAACGTGGCAAAGCTGAATTAAACACATTAATCTCAAGCGTGGCAAAGCTGAATTAAACACATTAGAATCTCAAGCGGGCTGATGTGGCTCTGTGTCTTTATGGTTTTACATGTTGTAAAGTTTATTTATGCTGAATATTTGAATGAAGAATCTGCTGCAGTTTTACTTGTACAATAATGTTTGGAAAGTTGGGTTTGATCTGTGCAGTGGCTTGTGGGAAACCTCCTCACAGCTGGAACATGGATCTATTAAAATAAGGAACCTCCTGAGCTTCCTCTGCTATAGGAGCTTATTTCTTCCTTTTTTTTACAGTTAAATTATTATTTTTATACAGGGACTTTTATTGTGTTTTTAATGTTGCAGAAGCACTTTCCTGTAAACTGACAACTTCTTTGCACTTCAACATTTTTGTTTTTACAGTAGTTTTGGGGGGTTATTTTTCCTGTACAGATATCGAGATATATATCGTATATATCGAGATATATATCATATATCGAGATATATTATTTGCTCCATATCGCCCAGCCCTACTGTGACATGAAAAATCAGACAGTTACACAAAAACTAGAAGGAGCTCATCTGGTATTTAAGTACCAGGAGGTTAAGAGTTTAATTTAATAAACCCTTTTTAATAAACTTTTCAGAACTTTTTTAAACATACACCAGTCTGATGCAGGGTTAGCTGTATTTCCTATGAAAAATACAATTCTAATAGTTAAAAAAGTATTATTTAACAGAACAATTATATTATTATTATTATTATGCTAGTACAATATTATTTAGTAGACTTTAATAAATTTTGTAGTGAATTTTCAGTGGGCCAAGTGGACAGGACACACTGTAGAGTGTGTTAATATCTAAAATTAAAAGAGTTACACAATCAATTATGTAATGCTTGTGAGAAGGCTTTGTAACAATTGTTGTACAACAAAACAAAAAACAAAAATATTTTATGCATGTTGCTACAACTTCAGGTCAAGTTTCATGTAACCATGAAACACACACATTAATCCTTTGTATCACTTGGACAAAATGTGTACATTGTAAATTGTACTTTTCAAAATGGCCTGTGTAGGTACAATTTGTTCAAACACTACACTGTTACATTACACTACTACTACTACTACTACTACTACTTTTTGGTCCCACTTTTTCCATTTTATGTGTAAAGTTGAGTAGTTAGAGAGATATTACCCATCAACTACTAAATATTAGACCTACTACTAACAAAGAAGACACACTGAACTTTGTCCCACTTTTTCCTCACTATGTTCTGTATAAAGCCCAACACAAATATAATAAATCCAAGTGTGTTCCAGTCCTCAGCAGCAGCAGTCCTCTCCTCTGCCCCAGTTTTCCTACACGTCCATCTAGTACCTGATCTCCACTTCTCCCCTTGCCCCTGCCCCCCCACACTCCCACGTCGCAAACTGCCCCATCGCAAACTCCTGATAATCTCTCCTCACCTGTTGGTCGCACTCGGGGCAGGATTTGGTGGCCATTTTGACTTTCTTTGTTTTATTTGCCGACATAGCGCCGATGTGGCAGCTGCAGGATCAGGCCCCACCAGCTTCGATCTCCCAACAGGGGCCCGGGACGGATGACAGCGTGTGCAAAACTCTCCTTCACCGAATGCAACCCCGCACGAAGCCAGATCTGTCCCGTTTGCACATTTTGATCATA
>KN497938.1:8603-20460 GCA_000787155.1 Scartelaos histophorus | reverse complement strand
AAAGAGTGTTGCCATGTAAGTTTATCGGCTGCACGGCAATATTCTCTTTGACCAATGTTAGAGAGCCAGAGTCCAACGTGTACTGCAAGAAACAGGACCCTGGGGCAGATTACTATGTCAACGGGATAACTCTACGCAGTGGCCGTATGTACCAGTTCTGTACTGTACTATAGAGATGAAGATACATTAACTTAATGTATGCCAAGTATTAGTTGTAGTAGTAGTAGTCAGGAGTGGAAAGTAATTAATTACACATAAGTATGTTACCCGTAATTGTACTGTTTTAGAAGATTTTTAAATGTATAGTTGTAATTTAGTATTGAATTCTAGCATGTGTTTGTTCTTCATTACATAAGTTAGCTTGTACTTTGAGTAGAACTTTCCTTGTGTACAAATGTATAAGGAGCATTTGTATTTGTAATTCAATACATAACCATGTAACTGTACTTTTACTGCAGTTCAAATTCTCAGCACTAATAACATTTTGTTAAAACATATATTTCTTTGTGAAGTGCCACCAGATAAACCTCTAAATGTCAAGTGTGAAACTACAAGAAATGCTGACTTTATCAACTGCAAATGGGAAAAAGGAAGAGCAGCCTATAAGTCCACTACCTACAATATTTCAGTCAACAACATGTAAGACGTCTTTTTCTGTATTAAAGAACTGACAATACAGTATTACAACTTTACATTTTATAATTTTAAATGTATGTTGTTTTTTATAGTGGAAATGGTTCATGGGAATATTCTCACACAGTGAAAGATAAAGAAAACTGTACGATACCACAAAATATATTTGATGATGATTCCACTTATCAGCTGATGGTTTTTGCTCACAACCACTTTGGAGAGTCTCATTCTGATCCACTGACCTTCACTTTCAATGATATTGGTAACACCTCCCTCTTGGAATTAGTTCATTCAGTAGAACATTATGACCCCTCCATTTGACCTTAAAAAATAATATGAACAATCTTAATATATAATAAATATTAACTACAAAGACACTACTATACTGTTGTTTTGCCTTAGGGCGAGCGACATTTCAGGGTGAAGGATGCTATAAGAAAAATCTCTGTTTAAACTAAGTATTAAAAGGAAAAGAGTTTAGCTTAGACATTTGATCGTTGCCAAATTTGCTCAAATAATTGCACTTTTGATATTTTTTAAACAAACATTTACAGTCAGTTGCCATAATGTTCTGCCAGATTTGTGCATTTTGTTTTTTGAACCTGATTATTTGTTGTAATGCTTTTCTTTGCAGTTGTCCCTGAAATGCCTCAGATTACGCAAATAGACATTAATGAATCGTTGGTTGCTTTATTGCATTGGAAAACTAATGAATCATGTGAAAGTCTAAAACCGTACATAAGAGTGAACACTAAGGGTCATTGGGTAAATATCACCTTTTTCTTCACTACATTTGAAATCTAATCTTTTCTGAAATGTGACACTAAGTCTTATTTCTATTTAAATCACTGACAAAAAAAGAGCTTCACTGTATTTAAACCTGTCTCCGGTCATTTCCTCAAAATGTATTATAGAACTGTCATTGCATTGTACTATAATTCTAATCTTAAATATAAAAAATATACAGTAAATTGCATTATTTGGTAATGGTCTTAATGCTTTGCAGGAAGAAAAAGAGGCTTCAGAAATTGGTGATAGTCTAGTTCAAGTGGCTGGATTACTCCCTCTTACAGACTATGGCTTTCAGGTTAAAACATGCATAAAATCACTTAAACAAACAGATACGAATCTTCACAATGCAAAGAAAATTGTTTGCAGCAAATGGAGCCCGTCTGTGTGGAAGAAAACACCTGGCAAAGGTATTGTTTGTTTTACACTGAATGGTGTAATGTACAAAGTGATGGTTAAACAAGCAGAAAGGTTGAGAAATACTAAACAGATTTATGCATGTGGCGAAAGAAACTCTGGAAAAGAAATTATTATAATAGACAATTTGTTAAAGTGACATTGGAAAAAAATAAGACATTTGTCAAGCTTTCTGTGATATCTGTTTTTATCTATAGGCCTTGACTAATATAAAACATATATCCCGTTGCACAGGGCCTTCTCTGCCATTATATGTTTGGAGGGATTCAGTATTTCCAATGAAAAACGGGCAACAAGAGGCGACTGTGTTCTGGAAGGTACTATCCATGCCTATTTAATCAAACATGACTATTTATAATTGTTGAATTTCTGTGTTTTCAGCCCCTTCCATCACATGAATACAGTGGCGAGGTTTTTCATTATGACATCTTCTCCGGTGATGGTCAAAAACAGGATCACCATTGTGCTGCCATGTCCCAGTGCTCTGCCCGAGTGCCTTTGTTACCACCAATCACTATCACTGCTGTCACTGCATATGGGACGTCCCCGCCTGCTACTGTCCCACTCACACAATCAGGTACAAACCATGTGGAAAGTCACTTGCTCATCTGCTTGAGGTCTGGATATGATGTTTTGATTAAAGTAAAAAGCTAAGGGTTTTTTTTGCAAGATTTGTGACCTTTAGACGACTTTGTGGTTATTGTTAAGGAATTACGAGCTTGTTAGTTGCCTCCTGTCACTCCTGCAAGTCTGAGTGGCAACCAGTCAAAATGTTCAGCATGTCTCCTGGCTCTTGTGTCTCGCTAACTTGGTGAGTTATGCGTAGTTATTCTGCAACGATGTCTATACAAGCTGAGGGCACAAATGAGAGCTCCTGTGCACCAAGAGAGTGACCCACTGCAGAAGCGTCAACACTTAGTTCAGTCTTAGTTCAGTCCTCAGGCTCCTTCTGACCCTGACCCCCACTGACTTACTTTGGAGTATTGTCACCCCTCTCTGTAGCTGCTTTTTTGTGGTGTTGTGAAGAATCAACACCAAGTGGGATGTGGAACACAATCATGAAGTGAAATTAAATTTATTTGATATTTTAAACTTTTTTTTTACAAATAAAAAAACTGAAAATGCTGTGTAAAACCACCTTGTACTGCGATTACAGCTGCAAGTCTTTTGGGGTAAGTCTCTAACAGTTTTGCACATTTAGAGACTGAAATTTTGCCCATTCTTCCTTAAAAACAGCTCAAGGTTAGATGGAGAGCATTTGTGAACAGCAGTTTTCAGATCGTTCCACAGATTCTCAGTTGGATTTAGGTCTGTACTTTGACTTGGCCATTCTAACACCTGGTCATGTTTAGTTTTGAACCATTCCATTGTAGATTTTGCTTTATGTTTAGGATTGGAAGGTAAACCTCCCAGTCTCAGGTCTTTTGCAGACTCAAACAGGTTTCCTTTCAAAATTGCCCTGTACTTGGCTCCATCCATCTTCCCTTCAACTCTGACTATCTTCCCTGTCTCTGCTGAAGAAAAGCAGCCCCAGACCATGATGCTGCTGCCACCATGTGTGAGAGTGCAGATGCTGTGTTCAGGGTGATGTGCAGTGTTACTTTTAAGCCAAACAGAACGTTTTTCATTTAGCCCAGAAAGTTCAATTTTGGTCTCATCTGACCAGAGCACCGTCTTCCACAGGTTTGTTGTGGGTCCCAGGAGGCTGGAGGCAAACTTCAAACAGGACTTTTTATGGCTTTCTTCTTGCTACTCTTCCATAAAGGTCAGATTTGTGCAGTGCAACTAATAGTTGTTCTATGGACAGATTGGCCCACCTTAGCTGTGGATCTCTGCAGTTCATCCAGAGTGACCATGGGCCTCTTGGCTGCATCTCTGGTCAGTGCTCTCCTTGTCTGGGCTCAGAGCAGATAATTCATACTGAGACTGATTCCACACAGGTGGACTCTGTTTATCAGTATCAGTCATTTAGGTCACAACACTGGATCATTCACAAATCATCAGGGAAAATCATAACATTGAACATTACACAAACATTTCCCTGTTCTGATAGGGGCACTTCATTTCCACAACACCATTTCCACAGCAAGAATTGATGAGTTCAGAGATTCATGTGGCCAAAAGCCCAATGAGGTCAACTTTCCCACCGCTGTGCCTCTTACTGATTTCGCTGGTGTAAAAGTCTTGAGCAATATTCTTGTTTTCTCACCCCCACAGAACCGTGGGAAGTTGATTGTCCTTATTAGCCCATGACTTTCATTAAAGTTGCCCTGTTGATTATGTTTCGATGCTGTGTAGTGCTGGTGATTCTCTCTGCTCTGTGAGCTGCCAGGATTGTGATGCTGTCAGTCTCTCACATTGTGGCCTATGGATGTTTCTTTTGAAGTGTTAAAGGCCTTTTCACATGTTCTCTAATGTCTGGTGGTGTCTGCTTCTTGTTGGTGGGTTGTATAATATAGTGAGAGGCTCTGCTGGGATCCTCCACCTCCACCTGCTCACTCTCACATAATGTGTTTGTGTCGCTGGTTTCCACGCTGGTAAGAACAACAGCATCAGGCACAAGAAAAATATTTCAGACAAATTATTATTATTATTATTATTTTAAATTTTAAATACCACTGAATTTCTCACTTTGAATTTTCAACTCTGAAAATATGTGTAGAATCCCTCAGTCATCCAGGTAGAATCCATCCAAAAGGAAAAAAATAATAATAATCTGAAGTATTTTTAATCAAAATGGAACATTCACCTTTCATTCAACATTCAGACTAATCAATACTTTTAAGCCCCTAATTTCAGTATTCAAAATTTAGTGTGAAATGTGAAAAAAATCACAGGAAAGATCCAAGATGCTAAAGGCAACAGCAAATAATTGTTTGTTTGGACAGAGGCTGTTTTCTATTGGCCTCTTTCATCTATGGGAGGAAATTCATTCAAAATTTATGAGGCTAATTCAGACTAATCAATGTAGGTTCTGCATTTCCCACTTGTTACTTAGTTAAATTGACTTAACAGACTATTTAGGATCTATTGCTTTTGCCTTGGCATCTTGGATCTTTGCTGCGATGATTTTTTTTCACTGCAAATTTTACTCTATGAATTTGACCGCTTGAAAATATATGTGCTGAATATTTAAAATGTGTGTGTTTTTTAAATTCCTTAAACACAGAAAATGTATTCATAAAATTTCATCAACTGAGATTTTAAAATATTCAAACACATTTTTCAGAAAAAAAAATCTAAGTGAGAAATTCAAAAGCATTTAAAATTCAAAATCTGATAAAACAAATCATCTTCCATCCCCTTCTCCAGTAAGTATTTCCCTATGAAATGTAGCTTAAGTAAATGTTTGGCTGCTCTACCCTGTTGAAACAGGCCTACATATTGTTTGTTTGGGTCTTTCTAGATGCACCAGGGGCAGTTTTGAGAGCGGTGATTCCTTCAGTAAACAGCAGGGCCGTGGCAGTTTCCTGGACACATCCTGAACAAAATGAGGAGCTGATGAACTATGTAACAGAGTGGACAACCCTTCCTCCAACAACACTGCACTGGAAAACTGTGTCCAAAGATCACGATTATACAACTATAACAGGTAGAGTCAGCTGATGTTTAACCATAGACCCTATATATGCGTGTAACACTGACCTCTAGTGGCCAAAAACAGCATAAGACACTTCTGTCACAAGGGCTTTCAATAAAAATACTTGGCTATAATTATTGATTTTTGCTATGCTCAAATCTGTTATCTTAATGGTCCCTAAAAATGTAAAATATTAAATGTGGTAATAACATATCCTATCCATTACATATCAAGCTATAGCTCTGATCAAATGTTACTTGTATATATATATTTTATTGTTAACTAATGACAAGAAGCCATTTGCAAAGTGGTCACAATTCTATAAAATCTTTAAATAAGGAATTTCTTGGTTGTTTTTGTGTAGGTTTGATGCCAGGTGTACGGTACAATGTTTCTGTCTATACTGTTACCACAGGAGGCGTCAGTGCTCCATCCTCCACTGTTGTCTACTCCAAACAGCTAAGTGAGTTTTAGCTACTTTGATTTGACCTAATGTATCTTTTACGCATCTTTTTTATTTCTTTGTGTTTACCCAGAGCCATTGCTTGGACCGAGTATGTCTGTTTTGGTCCATGAGTCCAGTAAAGTGTTGGTGCAGTGGGACGAGCTGCCAGTGGAGCAGAGGAGAGGCTTTATCACATATTACACTATTTACTATCATGTGTTAGAATCCGGACGCTCCCAGCTCAATGGTGAGTGTAGTTCAATACTTGTACACAGCTTCCACTGCAAAATATATAATTATTCTATTTCCCATTTGCCCATTGTTGAATATCATAAAATCCTACGATTGTGTGACACATTTCATGGTTTTGGTAAACATGATTTTTTCTTTCCGGCCAAAATCTTAACACACTCCTGCGTTATGTCAATTTTGTGTACACTAAACCACCACTGTAATCACTTCCTCATCCGCTCGTGTGTGAGAAAATGCTTTCACCTATACCATACTATGTCACAATGTACATCATGGAAAGTGTGCACCCTGCCGTCTATTCCCCGCCCACAAAGATTCAGTTTGTCCGCAGGTTTTTTTTTTTTAGCTTATTCCAGTCAAGTGAATCAGTCCAACCACTTCTTTACCAGCCAATAATATATGCCTCTAGATACATCCGTTATTCTCAAACTAAAAACCATTAGGGCACAATTAGGTAAAAAAAATAGACATTAAAACAAGACTAAGACCAAACCCCAACTTTAAAGGGCTTGTGTCATGCTATTTTCTATCTGTATTCTGTATTACATAATGTTCATAGTGTTTAAGTGACCACAGGAACAGGAGCTGACTCACTATGCTCCAAATGCTACTGGGGATGTTCTGTTTTGTTTCATTCATACATGTTAAACACATAAACCCTGCATATTTAGGCAAAGATCCTCTGGTTAAAACGTTCTGTTCCACCACATGATGTCATGTAGTAACATAGGAAGTGCTCCACTGTGTTTTAAAGTCCAAACACCGTCATTAGAATCATTTGGATAATTTCCACCTTGGAACTGCCTATTTTCTACTGGTGGAAGAGTGTATTTTGTGCTTGGGAGTTACAGATCAGATTGATTTGGAGATAATACAGGGTTACTCAAACATGTTTGAAACAAAACACAACTCTAGGTGTGTCTTTGATGAGGTAACAACATCATAACATGGCTTAAAGTTCACAAGAAACAATTTTGCATAATATAGGACCTTTAAAGTAGAAGTGAAATATAAATATTATAAATGATTGTGTCCATTTTAAGTTAATGAACTGTACACACACAGACCAAACTAAATATAACATCACCATGCATCAAAATAGTTAGCTTGAACATATAGCAGACAGATGATATATCTTTGGAGTGAATCATAAAGTATATGAGAAGTGGCTGTACCCAAACTGTGAAGAGGAAGTGTTGTGAGTGCAACATGCAACATGCAGAGGCTCGAGAGGGAAACACCGTGTGCCACAGTATGACACTGGTATATACACTGTTTGGACAATATCAAATCTACAGCTGTAAAAAAGGCAACCTCGACATAACTTCACTTCATAAACGTATTTCTTTCCAAAAACAGTTTTCACAAAGTTTATTTATTTGTTTGATAAAATGTATTTTTTTCTTCAGTTCTCAATTGTCATAACTACTGAATCTGTGCAGTCTGCCCCCTTAACTTACTCCCACAGTTATCAGACCTGACCAGTAACTTCAGGCTGGGATGTTAATGCCAGCCTCAGTGCACTTCAGTGTTGATGCACATTTTCTCACACCTTGTAGTCACCTTTCCCCCAAAATACCAGACAGGTGCTTGTGTGGGTGTCAGAAAGTTTCCTTGTGGTTCTGTATATTGTCTGGTATATTCCCTACGGTTTTGCCCTTTGTTCTTCTCAGTGTCTGTACCAGCCTCAGGACCCAGACAGCGTTGGTTGGACTGTCCAGTGGGGACCCTGGCTCTGCAGATGTCTGCTTCCACTGCAGCTGGAGAGGGGCCAAGGGGCAACCTCATCACCTCCCATCCCTCTGCTCCTTCAGGTTTCTACAATTACATTTTAGAGTTTTCTGTTTATTAAAAACATAAAAGAAAACAAAATCATGAGAATAATACATATTTGAATATGTATACAAACACAAATGAGTATGTGAATAAGGACTGGTCAGATTAGGTCTGTGGATCAGGGCAGTTTAGAGAGTCCAAAGTGTCCCTCCTGTCTGTGTCTGTTGGTGGTAACTCAGGGTGTCAAACTCATTTGGCCCAGGGGCCATACTGAACCTACTTCGATCTCAAAGGGGCCGCATCAGAAAACGTGTGGAATATATACCTCAAAAATAACAATAAGTCCAAATATTTGTACAGAGAAACGCAAATCTATTTAAGAGTTAATTAAATTATAATTTTTTATGACTTTTAGAGCAAATTGCTCCAGATTTTCCATAAAGATTCATTGTGTTTTATTAGTTAGACTAATAAAAAGTGTATTTTGTCTTGTAGGAACATTGCTGATTATGTTACTGTGTCATGAGAGACGGTTAAAGGATTCAAGACAATGACATAAAATGCTGCTTAAGGCTACAGGCGAATATACAGACTGAACACAGTCACACAGTCACATGACGCTGTTAAGTTACATGTAGAGCTGACAGTGAGCTCCACGCTGCCCCTGTACAGTTCGTGCTGCCCCCGCACAGTTCGTGCTGCCCCTGTACAGTCCGCGGTCTGTCTGGACACTTCGCGGTGCCGATGCTTCAGTGATGTGTCCGGAGTATTTTGACCCGGGGCTGCGTTGTGTTCTCAATTACTGGTTCCGCCGCTCTTTATTTAGACTACGTTATTTAACCAAATAATGGTGGTTGACAAATTAATCTTTTGAAGTGATATGCGATAAGGAGAAGTCACGTACTGCACAAATTTTAATACTGAGATATAAAAATTCAAGACCTTTTTCAAGGCTTTTTATGGTATTATTTCCAAATTCATAGATTCGGTGCTTTTAATACTTCTTAAGATCCGCTGGAACCCTGTATGACGGTCAATAGTCAAAACGATCGTCCTTTAGGAGCGTTTGGAAGGAGGTCTTCATTTGCGCTGCTCTGGAGGGAGGCGGCCACGCACAGAGGCCCTGGAGACGCTGCCATACTAAGCAGCGCCAAAAATTTACCAATATGTTAATAGAAAATATAGTTAAAACGTTTTAGTAGAAAATCAGCCGAGGGCCAGATTAAAGGTCTTGGAGGGCCGGATCCGGGCCCCGTGTTCGACCCTGCTCCAACATTTCCTCTGAAGCTCTTGTAAAAAGCTGCTTACACCACATGTGCCAGCAGCTTTTTACACTGCTGGCACATATGGTGTAAAAAGCCTGTAGCATCTCAAAGGTCCATGGCTCCTTAGCTAGCTAAAGGTTTATTTCTCATAATCCAACAGTTTCTTACTTGTGTCCCTTGAACTGCATATGTTGCACTTCTTAGTTGGCTAAAGTCCCATCATATTACCATTCTGAAAATGTTTTTTTAGTGTTCATGAACCAATCCCCTGTCTTTTTTGTGTTTTCTAGTTGGCTTTGTGATCGTCATTGTCTTTATCATCGCCATCTTCATTGTCATCATAATTAACCTGATGTGCTGGAAATGTGTGCGAAGAAGGTAAACAAATATGAGTGAAAGTTTTGAATGTGGAAGAGTTTTGATTTACCCGTAAAAGCACGAGGATGCACGTCAAAGGACAAACCACCACCAAACCAAAAACCACACGATTAATGAGAAGTGAAGCCTCTGTTTAAGGAACCCAAACTGTGGAGAAACTTTTTTGGCCATTCATGTCTATATATGGATACAGGTAGAATACAACAGAGAATAGAATAAAATAAGAATATTAATCTTATTGCTTATGCATATTTACAGTAAACAGTTATTACACTTTGAATTTAAACCATCCATCCATCTTCTCCCGCTTAATCCGGCTGGGTCGCGGGGGCAGCACGCTGCCCATTACTCTATGCACCAGACCCAGACCCTATGAACCCCTCTGCAGGTGGTGAGCCCACAGGAGGGTGGGACTCCCCACCAGTCCCTTGTTGTAAACTGTTCATAGGGTGTTGCATGTTTTTGGTTGGAGTGGCAACACTCAGGCCTCACAGCAAGAAGGTTGCGGGTTCGATCCCCGGGTCGCCCGGGCCTTTCTGTGTGGAGTTTGCATGTTTCCTCCCCGTGTCTGGATGGGTTTCCTCCGGGTACTCCGGTTTCCCCCCATCACCCAAAAACATGCAGCACCCTATGAACAGTGAATTTAAACCATGATAACTAAATATGTATCAATAACGTGCAGGTCTGTGTTTGCATATTTGATCTAACCTCTGATCTTATGCTTTCTTTTTTCTTAGGATTAAACAGAAGTGTATTGCATGGGGCCCAGAGTGCCTTGGGGACAACCTGCCAAATGTGGAAAACAGCAAAGCTATCAAACTCTTAGAGGTGAAACTTCTTTATTGGAGGCTTTCCAAATCATTTAATTTATTTTATTTTACAACATCAGCTCAAATTATGCCTAGTTTGTTTCACTGCAAAAAACATTTGTCAGCCTGGATTAAAGTAACTTGAATACACTTTAATTTGAATTTCAACAATCTGGATTATGAGTAGTTTTGACGAGGTTACTTTTGGAATAAGACAAAAATATATCTTAAGTAGTACTACAGAATGTCAAATATCTGGAAACAGCACTGGAGTTTTTAAGGTTATAATGGCACATCACCTTTTTTTCAATCTATCAAACAATAATCAATTAATAGACGCTTATTTTTCTCTTTGCAGTTGGACAGGAGTGAACCATCCTTATTTTCGTCATTCAGCGACCCTCCCATGTCTCCTATTAGTTTTCTATCTCAGGACGAGAGGGAGGAGCTGTACCCTTTTGTTCATGTGGAGATGGGACCATCACAAACCCACTCAACTCTATTGGGACCAGAATCTCCAGATGACATTTATAATCCAAGCATTAATCAGGGTTATGGCAGCTATAAACCACAAATTGCCTTCCCCTTTGCTGAAAATGATGAGAAGGTGAAGGACATTGAAGAACAAAGCACATCTTCACATCCTTTTGATGAAATTATTGGATTATTGTCCCACGTACGAATGGATTCACAAACAGGGTTGATTCTGGATACTGTGCACTGTCCCTCATGGACTAAAACTGATGACACGACTGCTGTTACAATGAAAAAAATCGCAGACTCCAAACCAGGCTTGCTGCTCGTAGAACTGAGTGAAGAGAGCTCAGGTATAGCACCAGTAGATTTTTTGGATGACACCAATGGAGCATTGGCTAGTGGCTATTTCCCCCAAATAACTAGTCCTATGTAAGACCTGCATACCTCAACAGAATTAACAGAATCATTATTCCACTACTGTGATGAATACATGCAAAGTAAAAGCATTACTTTCATTTCAGTGTGTTGAGACTATTTGTGCCTAACTGTAAAGTAATGAAAATAATCGTGAAGACTTCCAGTTGTGAACTAAATCTCCAGTTGGACTCATGACCAGGATCCTGACCACTTGACAGAAATGCAGAAGTCACTTTAATAATGAAGACAACAGTGCTTAACTTAAAGTGTAAATGACATCTCTTTTAGCTCTTTAATCTGCAGTGCTCAGTGTCTAACCAAAGCACAATGTTTTCTCTTTCACATATCAGTGTTTATGATACATTATGCTAATTAATACCTGAATGTTTCTATACTAATGGTTGACTGAAAATAAAATAATTTGCATTGACCATTAAATGTTTTTTCATAGTTTTACTGCCTATTATTGCCTTAAACCAGATGAAACTGTATTCAAATTAAGACATTCCCCCCTCGGTATATTTTCAGAATCAACTGAAGCAAATAAAGTATTGTCAAGTCCCACCCAGATCAAACTAAAGGGGAAGTCCCTCAAAAACCCTGCAGTGCTGATGCCAAG
>KN497934.1:3155-13596 GCA_000787155.1 Scartelaos histophorus | reverse complement strand
CAGCTGAGGTGGCTCGGGCATCTAGTCTGGATGCCTCCTGAGCGCCTCCCTGGGGGGGTTGTTTCGGGCATGTCCCACCAGAAGTAGGCCCCGGGGAAGACCTCAGGGTTCCACTGTAGGAAGTAGCTGGGGAGGGGGAAGTCTGGGAGTCCCTGCTTAGACTGCTGCCCCCGCGACTTGACCCTGGATAAGCGAAACAAGATTGATGGATAGTTAAAATAACACTTTTTGTGTTAAAAACAACTCTGAAATATTTTACCCTGAAATTTGAATCCTCCAGTTTTTACTGTCTTCATCTCAAAATCTCAAAATGCTCTGTTCAGCCTTGTGATGTCATGCAGTGGAAGTTTTCATGTTAACAACTATATTTTAGTTGAAAAGACAGTGGAACACATCCTGCATCCTGCCACATGACCTCACAAGGTGGAACAGAGTGTTTTAATTTGAGAGACAAACTCAACCAAAATCTGCAAGGTTTGTGTGTTAAACATGTGTGAATGAAACAAAACACAACTGCAGGTCTGTTTGTGCTGAGGAAATGACATTAGAACAGATCAGGCCCTTTAACATCTGAAAATACTACACTCTTCATGTGTTATTGGTTGTGGTTTCGGGGTGTGTTAGCTCAGAATAGTATTACTAATATTGTTTAACCATGTCCCCCACCGCCCTCTGCACTCTACTCTAGTATTGATTTATTTATTGCCATAGTAACATGTCATCTAAAGTCAAATAAATTCCTGTTTTAGGGCAGAGCTATATGGACCAGTGTATAGGATCAATATACTGCATTATGTGATGCTTGGAGTGTACTGTCCAGAGGCTACAAAGGTAAGCCTCATTCAACCTCTTCACAGTGGTGGCAGAAGTATTCCGTTTTGTTACTGTGCCGATACTGAAAAAAGAAAGGAAAAAAAAGTATCACATGGAAAAAATCTACTTAAGTAAACATATTTTAATTAAATATTGCATTTATATAGTGGCCTTCAAGACACCTAAAGTACTTTACAGTTCATTCTTCATTTGCTCCACACTGAGTGGTGTAAGATACTAGTGTAGCCTCAGTTACCCTGGGGCAGACTGACAGAAGCGAGGCTGCCAATCTGCACCATCGGTCCCTCCACCACCATTACTCATGCACACGCCATGCTAGACAATGTGGGTAAAGTGCCTTGCCTAAGGACCCAACAACAGTTTTGCCCCTGGTGCCCCCCTGTGGCACCTGATTTTCCCAGTGTCTCCCATCCAAGTCCTGACCAGGCCCGACCCTGCTGAGCTCCTGAGATCTGACGGGATCAGGCTGTGACAAGCTGGTGTGTAGTCAAACCGGCTTGACAAAACCTTTAAGTACTTGTTTAAAAATGTAAAAAAAAATAAGTATTTTGCACAGAGTGTGAGATTTAATTAAGCTTCAAATGTTGTGATTTTGATACAGATTTGTGCTGAATTTTCAAGAACAGAAACAAGTGAATTCCAGCTGTTTTATTTGTATAATTTTGTTATGACCTTGTTTAAAAAACAAACAGACAAAAAACAACAACTAAAGTTTGAGTAATTCTTTATTATTAGTCTGTCTACATCTCCAAAGCTCAAAATGCTCTGTTCCTCTGTTCCACCTTGTGATGTCACAAGTTTTCTAGTGAACAGCTCCTTTTACCTTTACTTCAGCAGAGATTGGTATGATACTGTTGAAGGTGTATGAAGACAATGCAGCCCTTCCTGTATGACATGTTTAGAACAGAATGTTTTTTGTTTGAGGGAAGAACTTAGCTTAAATATACTTAATTTGTGTTAAAGATGTGTGAATGAAATAAAACTCCAATTCTGTTTGATAAGGAAAACATTAGAACATAGATCAGAAAATAGAGTAATATGGGCCCTAAAATAATAAAAAAAAATCTTTGAGCTGTAGTTTGGTCATTAAAATATAAAAATATAAACTAAATCTGAGTCTAGTCTTAGTTTCCTGGCTGATACAGTTCTAATTTAAACTCTTTTACTTTTCTCTGGCATCAGGAGATTCTCATGTCCTCAAAATATCCCAAAGATAAATTCCTCTACAAGCGTCTGTTCAACCTTTTCGGTCAAAGGTAAAAGACAAAACACACAGTCATTTTTAGAGCTGTGTTTTCTTTATTTTGCCTCATATTTTCTATTTTTGTGCAGGTTTTTGGGGAATGGTCTGGTGACAGCGCGTGACCATGAGCAGTGGTACAAACAGAGACGCATCATGGACCCAGCCTTCAGCAGCCTGTGAGCTACAACTGCACACATTTTTATTTATTACAATTATTATTTATATACTTAATGATTATTGTTATACTGTGAGGAACATGAGGCGACACAATAGACTGTATAAAGAAGTGGGCTAAGGGAGGGTGGCGTCATCTGGCGAGGGTAGCAAAATTTGGAGCCAAGTTTATTATAAGGAATTTATTTACCCACAAAATAATTAAATAAAAACACCAGGATCATGTAGAGTAGGTTAATACGTAACATAACACCAAAATGACAAGGCTCACATAGTTACAGAGAGAGGGGACATGAGGGAGTAACAATAATCAAAGTATCGTGATATCGTATCGTCAAAAGTCCCACAATAATGTTTTGGCCATCACAATATATCGAATCACAAGTCTCTTTCTTTAATTAATTAATTGTAGTGGTGCAGTAAGAGCTAAAAACAGAGGGCACTATATAGACCATGATGCTTTTCTATTTAAGTGCAGAATACATCAAGAAAAAACTGTTATTAAGCACTTTTAAATCTTATTTTTGTATTATGGCATTTTAAAAGGAAAACTGTTTTGTAAGCCTCCACAAAATATCAGCGTAAATATCGTACCTTGAGATGCAAATGGAGAAAATATCGTAGAGACAGATCGTTCCATCCCTAATGTTTAGTTGTTACTTGAATTTTGAGCTTCCACTTCAAAGACTTTTCAAGCTGTTCAAAATGTCACTGCTCTCAATATGACTAATGTAAATGTAAATGTACCAGATGTACATGTAGAATATCGTTATATCATGAGCCTCCGCACCATATCGTGAGCTTTCCTGCGATATTGCAATAAATATCATACCATGAGATTCATACTCTGATGATATTGTATTGTGAGCCTTGGATATTGTTACACCCCTAATGTAAAAACTACTGATGCCAAAATCGCTGGAGCCTGAAGCGCCCCATACTCATTTCCTATCTGGATGGTTAACAGATTAGCTATTCATATATACAGTCTCTGTATATACAGTATACTGAGTTTTTGTTCAGTGATCTTAAGGTTAGTGGTTCAAATCCTGCTCTTGACATTGGTAGAGCAGTCAGATCTACAGATGAATGCTGTTGTTGTGTTCTTGGGCAAGACACTTACAAGTACTTTGCACTCTGAAGGTAGAAAAGCACTATTTAAAACATTGACCATTTACCAATTCATAACGTGTTAGTTTTCATATTTGTAAATTCTTGTATTTTCCCGTTTGAATGCAGATATCTGAGAGGTTTGACGAGCACTTTCAATGAGAGAGCAGACAAACTGATGGAGAAACTGTCTGAAGAGGCCGAGAACAAAACCGTGGCCAACATGCTCCAGCTGGTCAACTGCGTCGCTCTGGACATTATCGCCAAGGTAAAGAGTCTAAGAGGTGAGCCAAATTTAACTGTAACTTTTCTAACGGGGTCCATCACGTCTCTTAGCGGAGACATGAGTCTGTTTACAGTAAGAATGCATGTTTTTTATGGTATTTTAGCAGTACAAACACCTGTAGTGGAATAAATGATTTTATTTGAATACCCTAACATCTCCATGGATAAAAGGCGTAATATAGACTCTTTAAGGTAAGGCCATTGTGTTCATCTGCTTCAAAGTCTATGCTGGTTTAAAAGAATGTTCTGAATTGGCTTTTAACATTTTGAGATCGTTAGATGAAAAAAACCCACAACTCTAGATGAAGTTGGGGCATTGAAAAAAATATACATAAAACATAAAGGGAAGACTGTTCCAGTTTTTGGGGCACTGGGGAATATTGCCCAATCATCCAACTATTGTTTCCTCCTAATCCTGGGTGTCTAGAGGACTGAAATATAACTCTTTGTTCATCCTTTTGTCCAGGTCGCTTTTGGAGTCGATTTGGACCTGCTCAAGTACACCTCACCGTTCCCCAAAGCCATTGAGATGTGTCTCCAAGGAATGTGTCACTATGTCCGAGATGTAACCTACGAGGTCAGTGATACTCCTGCCCCTGTGAACTGTATTTACTGTGTTCATTTTGACCACATTTTATTAAATATTCTACACCCTTCAGTTCAGACCTCAGAACTGGTCGTACATTAATGAAGTGAGGAAAGCCTGTAGTCTGCTGCGTTCCACTGGAGCTCAGTGGATCAAGGAGAGGAAGACGGCCATGCAAAATGGAGAGGAGGTGCCCCGAGACATTCTCACACAGATCATCAAATCAGCCAGACAAGGTGAACACATCCTCAGAATCATAACACATAACAAAACAATCTCCACCAGTGTTGGGCACGTTACTTTGAAAAAGTAATTAGTTACAGTTACTAGTTACTTACCCAAAAAAGTAACTGAGTTAGTAACTGAGTTACTACACTATAAAAGTAACTTGTTACCCCGGAAAGTAACTAATGCGTTACTTTTTTAAGTAAAAAAATGTCAAATAATTTGGAGTAAAGCATCAAAATCCGCATCGGCTCCGCTTTCGGTCCACAAATCCGCCCCACAGTCAGTCCGCTTTGTGGATCCGCTGCGTATTTGTTCCGTATTCTCTTTCTGACTGTCGCTAACCCAAACCTCAGGGCAGCTGCTGTCACACAGTGGATCTGCTGCTAAATCATCTTAGATCCACACTGTGAACGCACTTTTAACACAACATTTATTAGATGTGTTACTATCAATTAGCGGATGTGCAAGTGGACTCCGTTGCGGATCCGTTCTGCAGATACGCGGCAAATCTTCGGCAACATGAAATCTTACTCTGCTTTAGCCAATCATCATTACGTATCCCGCTCTTACCAAAGGAAGAAAAAAATAAATCGTGTGCCTCTACGCGAGTTGAGTGAGATGCCACTTTCGAGTGGCATCTCACGAGTAGGTTCAGTAACGCACAGTAACGGCGTGTTGGTACCGGTAACGGCGTTACAACTATAGATAAAGTTACTCGTTAGATTACCCGTTACTGAAAAAAGTAAGGCCGTTAGTAACAGCGTTTATTTTAACGCTGTTATTCCCATCACTGATCTCCACTGCAAACAAAGTATATTTGTTTTTGCTTGACAATCCAGTCCTTCTACTTTCTTTTTAAAGTGAGAGTAGAGTGTCCCTTGAACTCTTTCCTCTGGGAGGTCCTCTGACACATCTGCTGCTACACATAATGTAAAACACATGTAGCATCTCAAACGTCCACTGTTACCCTAAGATATCAATATTTATTCCTCCTCTAATCAAAAGGAATGCTTATGAGCCATACATTTTAATTTCAAATTGAAATGTTCATCATCATCTGGTCATTAATCCATGTGTCCACTATTTCAGAGGAAAGCATGACCAAAGAGGACGAGGAGTTTATGTTGGACAACTTTGTGACCTTCTTTATCGCAGGTGAGGGCTTTTGCTTGGCTTAGTTGTCTCATGTTTGTCTTTATTACCATGTTATAAGCATGTTATTACTAAAGTTTTCTATTATCATTACAGGCCAGGAGACGACCGCCAATCAACTGGCCTTCTGTATCATGGAACTGGGAAGACACCCGGACATTTTCAAGAAGTAGAGACATCATGACTGTAGATCATTTGACTGTCTCCACACATGAACAGAGCATTTTAAAGCACACCTCTGTTACTCCACAGAGCGAGGAAAGAGGTGGATGAAGTCATTGGAATGAAAAGAGAAATAAGCTACGAAGACCTGGGAAACCTGACGTATCTGTCCCAGGTACCACACAGCACATTATCAGGGCCAAGAATGTCATACAGTGAAAGTTAAAAGAAACATCAATTCATATTTATATGTCATAATAATACATTTGGTGATGCAGTATTATTATTGTGAGCTGGAGACAAACAGGTGACAGTTCAGATCTGTGGAGAGTCGACCCTATTCATGACTTTTGAGCAATAGAAACCCCTGTAATGAATAAATGTTGGGTGGGAATGTTTAATGTCATACCAGGGAAAAGCTGTGGCATCTCCATGGAAACAAGCAGGCAACAGACCCTCTACCTGAAAAGTTGAGCTATGCATGATTAGATGATATTCATCCATACATCTTCTTCCGTTTATGCACGGTCGGGTCGCGGGGGCAGCAGTCTAAGCGGGGACTCCCTTCCTTCACCCCGGCCACTTCCTCCAGGAGGCCTTCCCAGGCTAGCCAGGAGACATAGTCCCACCAGCATGTCCTGGATCCCTGGGGCCTCCTCCCTGTGGGATATGCCCGGAACACCTCCCTAGAGAGGCACCCAGGAGACATTTGGACCACTTACCCGAGCCACCTCAGCTGCTTCGTTGAGGCCGGCCGATTGTCCTCCTCCATTGCTTCCTTGAACTCCTCCCAGCTCCAAGTTTTTGCCTCTGCCACCGCACAAGCCGCGAACGCTTGACCTGACAGCATCCCTTACGTCCTTACGACCTGCCAGGTCTTTCCGAAAGACCTGATTAGATGACAATTTTTTCTAATTTACTAGAAGGAAACCAGTTCATGAAATACACTTATATTATAGGACATATTCAGGAACACCTCCCTAGAGAGGCACCCAGGAGACATTTGGACCACTTACCCGAGCCACCTCAGCTGCTTCGTTGAGGCCGGCCGATTGTCCTCCTCCATTGCTTCCTTGAACTCCTCCCAGCTCCAAGTTTTTGCCTCTGCCACCGCACAAGCCGCGAACGCTTGACCTGACAGCATCCCTTACGTCCTTACGACCTGCCAGGTCTTTCCGAAAGACCTGATTAGATGACAATTTTTTCTAATTTACTAGAAGGAAACCAGTTCATGAAATACACTTATATTATAGGACATATTCAGTTTGATGATTAAAATAGATGTATTTCATATTTACTACATTTTATAACTTTGCAGTAGTAGAGGAAATATTGAATAAATTGCTAAAAAGTATTTGGTGAACAGTGAACAGTAATATCTCAGAGTATCATGTATAGTACATTGATTATCACATGTATCATTGTTCATTCAATCAAATATTTTAAAGTTCTATGACTTGATTTGATTTGTACATGATTGTGAGGTAATAATCAGTTCTCATTACCACATGTTTACTATGCGAAGCACGACACACGATTAAACTAAAAGTTCGCCTGATCCCAAAAAACAGTTGCACAAGTGAAAAATCGTTTAAAAAAGGGCCAAAAATCACACATTGTAAGGCCGACTTCAGCGAGTTTTAGTTGGAGATGAGGGGTGAGATGTGGAGATGAGGGTAGAGATGAGGGTGGAGATGAGGGTGTGAATGGGGGTGGAGATGAGGGTGGAGATGAGGGTGGAGATGAGGGTGGAGATGAGGGTGGAGATGAGGGTGGAGATGAGGGTGGAGATGAGGGTGGAGATGAGGGTGGAGATGAGGGTGGAGATGAGGGTGGAGATGAGGGTGGAGATGAGGGTGGAGATGAGGGTGGAGATGAGGGTGGAGATGAGGGTGGAGATGAGGGTGGAGATGAGGGTGGAGATGAGGGTGGAGATGAGGGTGGAGATGAGGGTGGAGATGAGGGTGGAGATGAGGGTGGAGATGAGGGTGGAGATGAGGGTGGAGATGAGGGTGGAGATGAGGGTGGAGATGAGGGTGGAGATGAGGGTGGAGATGAGGGTGGAGATGAGGGTGGAGATGAGGGTGGAGATGAGGGTGGAGATGAGGGTGGAGATGAGGGTGGAGATGAGGGTGGAGATGAGGGTGGAGATGAGGGTGGAGATGAGGGTGGAGATGAGGGTGGAGATGAGGGTGGAGATGTGGAGATGAGGGTGGAGATGTGGAGATGAGGGTGGAGAGGAGAGTGGAGAGGTGGGTGGAGATGTGGAGATGAGGGTGGAAATGTGAAGATGAGGATGGAGATGGCCGTGGGGATGTGGAGAGGAGGGTGGAGATGAGGGTGGAGATGGCCGTGGGGATGTGGAGATGAGGGTGGAGATGGCCGTGGGGATGTGGAGATGAGGGTGGAGATGATAGTGGAGATGGAGGTGGAGATGAGGATGGTGCCAATAAGTGTTAGCTTCAGCCTGCACCTGCTTATTGACTGAGTGTTTGATTTGATTGTGAAGTTCTACAAACTGAACATGTTTTGTTTTATTTTTAATGAGTTATACACTGACCAACTGAATGTAAAGGAAATTAATCCAAATGAATATCATTTATCACCTTATGTACACAGGTGCTGAAAGAGACCCTCAGACTGTACCCCACTGCCCCGGGGACGTCCCGTGATCTGGTTAAAGACATGGTGATAGATGGCGTCCATGTGCCTGCAGGAGTGACCGTTATGGTGAGGAAATCATAGACTCTTCATTGTTCTTCAGGGTCCATATATTTCTGTTTTGGGTATCAGGAGGTTAACAGAACTATGGACTTCACGCAGACACACACAAACACCTGTAGTATTTTTCTACTTAAATATGGTTGTTGATAATAAATATTTTTTGATAATAAAAGAAAATAATATATAGCAGTATCTTTGCTGTTCCTAGTACTGCACTTTTCTGGACTGCGAGCTCTGATGTTTTTCCCGGTATCTGCTGTAACCACTCCTCCAGTTTGGGGGTTACTGCCCCGAGTGTCCCGACCACCACGGGCACCACTGATGCCTTCACCTTCCAGGCCTTCTCCAGCTCTTCCTTGAGCCCCTGGTATTTCTCTAGTTTCTCGTGCTCCTTTTTCCTGATGTTCCCATCACTTGGTATTGCAACGTCCACCACCACGGCCTTGTTCTGTTGCTTATCGACCACCACTATGTCTGGTTGGTTCATTTTTCAGGCTATACGGCGCATCTATAATCATTAAATTTTCTCAAAAATCAACAGTGCGCCTTATGTATGACCTTTGGTTGTGTTTACTAACCTCGAACCGATTTTATGTTGTACATTACGGCTAATAACGTATTACTCCGCGAGGTGAATATAAAATAATAAGCGTGGGAACAAATTATAAGGCGTGTGCACAAGATATTAATACGTGCGCACGTCTGAGACACCTCAAGAGAGTCCTGAGAGAGAATGGGCTTCGCCGTCGTAGTTTTTCTGACCTAAGAACAACTACGTATAGATTTCATCATCAGCCAACTTAATACCCCAGGTCTCCTCCACGGTACCGCTGGATGCAACGAAGTGCCTGGAACACATCTGTGACAGATGTGCTCCTTCCGTCTGCATGATTCACGCAAGTTTGTATTGTGCATGTCATTCCCAGTTCCACACCATGGAAAGTGACTGAATGTGTTCTAACACACAAACCTGCACATTTAGACTGAGTTTCCTCAAACAGAAAACACTCCGTTCCACCTTATGATGCCATGTGGTAATGACTTGAAAACACTTGAAAACAACTCCAGGTCTGTGTTGAGGAGGTAACAACCTTCTAACATGGTTTAAAGCTCAGTCAGTGTTGTGTAACTCAGGGCCTTTGTTGGTCACCTTGGTTTATAATGACCTATGATTACTGTCTATACTTTCTGCAGTTCAGCAGCTACACCGCAGGGCGGATGGAGAGATTCTTCAAGGATCCACTGAAGTTTGACCCAGACAGATTTCATCCTGATGCTCCCAAGTAAGAAACGCACTTTGGTCATTTGCTTTAAAGGTGCATTGTGTAATTTTTCTGGTGGAGCACCCGTTAGATACTTTTCTTCATAGAGCTTTGTCCAGAATGTTCCACAGTATGGCATTACACTTTTTTAACTGCATGGACCAAACCAGATCAAGCTACAGGTCAGACCCTGCTCACGGTCAGAATGTCTTTTTTCTAGTTAGTTCTGAACAATAAAATCATCTGTAACTGAATACATGTAAGGTCGAGCTGTTTAATATCACACTGTGGAATATTCCGGACAAAGCAAGACAATGACATCTCCATAGAAACAAGCAGTTGATGAACTGCCACTGCAAAAGTTGCACATTTTTTATGGCAATAATCATGTTTTAAGAGACATGTAAAGGAGTTAATGACATGGCGCGTGTCCAACTGTGTTTTCTTTAGTTAAAACGGTTCAAATTTCATAATATTTCCCCCATACCTGTAGAACCTCTGACCTCCATTTAATGAAATCATTTTTTTTCACAAATCCTGAGTTATTCTTCATGTTTTTTGTAGTGTTCAAATGTTCATGTGGTGCGACCGTCCGTCCTTAACTCGATTTTGAAAAACTTCTTTAAAATGACTCTAAATCTAATCACATTTATTTTCTTTCATATTTTCTGAAGTGTTTTA